>JBBBZN010000156.1:0-21170 GCA_037974915.1 Ceratobasidium theobromae | reverse complement strand
GGCCTATTCGAACTTTGGAGCAAGTTGCCGAAATACCATGCTTAGGGGATCCATACTGCAAGCCGAGTGTCGCAACCGGGCTGGAATTTATGGGGGCGCAAGCCTTGATTTGAACTCATGTGTTGTTAATACGAATGGTGCGCTTGGGTGCCAAGCCAAGTAAGTAGTGTTTTGCCTGGCGCGCAGGGCTATACAGCATGCTAATGTTGATATGTCTTCTAGTGGGCAATTCCTCAGGTCTTGCAACAGCTGTGGGGTTTCTGCGACTACATTGAGATGCCGGTGAGTTTTCCGAGTTATTTTCCCAGGTTGAACTGGTGTTAATTTGGGTGTAGGTGCAATCCTGGGCCACGTGATACCTCACTCAACTTGAGTTAGTTGATTCCTTAACTTAATTATGAACTTGTGCTGATATTTAATCTAGATCAATGTGTTGGTAACGAGGATGGGAGACTTGTCTGCTAAGCTAGGATGGCTACGGGATACCTTGCAATATCACAGATATGTCAATGAAGTACTTGTAACCCAGACTCAGCCTTGTAGGATTCAGTATGTTGTAACTGATAGTGAATCAATATGCTGTTTGGATGATACTACAACTGACAAGGGTTTAGTGCATACCAGAGGCAATGTCAACTCCACTAACACTTTTTGTACTTCATAAAAGTGGCAGAGCAGAAAATTTTAATATCCACCTTAGTAAAGTCAATGCTGGCCTCAAACAGAAGCTACTTTATGATTTTGGGAGCTCATCCATGGTGACACAATGCCGTATCTCTAGGCTGAAAATCCTCACATAAGAAGGTGGCCATGGTGTATACAAAGCAAACATAGGAAGGTAAACTGATCTCATTTCCATCCTAGATCACATCATTGACTGTACATGTTTTGACAAAACTTCCAAGTCCAGGAGTGATCGGTTCCTTACCTAATTTAGCAGTTCTCCCAATAAATTTCTGTGCCTTCTGGCAAGGACCATAGACAATTACAGATGCATACCTGATTTGAAAATTCGCGTTTTGATGAGCCGCTTGCACAAGCAAAGGTACGATGTGACATTAAAACATCGTGGTAACAATTTCAAGGTTATATGCGAATAGATCAAGCCATCCCTGAGCTGTCATATGAAGAGCACCTTAATAGGGTGGTATTAAATACCAGTGGAATCAAGTCTGATAAATTGTAACAGGCCCTCGAGAGGCTAGGAACAAAACAAAAAAAAACAATTGGAGTATGAACGAAAATGAATGAAGAACGAGCCGACACGCGGACACGAAAGCAACCGGGCACTAGCCCAAAAACCTGAGGTTGGAGTAGCGTCGATCACCGAAGCCAAGCATCGGGATTGGCGGCGCCTGTTACTACAGAATGACCACCATGTCAGAAAGTACACTAGAAGGGTATTGACTAACGATTACGTACCGAGCGTAGACGTCGACAGGAACAAATTTTCTCTCAGACTCACTCGCAGCAAGTGTGCGCTTCGGCGGTGGAGGATTGACAACAATCGTCGATGTGATGCCCTAAATCAACGCAAGTGACGTGAATATCACAACTAAGTAGAGCGATCAATTGGACCTACATAATCCGCACACATTGCCACAGGCCTAGGTTGATCGTACGCGGTCTTCCAGTCAGCAGCACTGCACGAAGTCCTGAAACAGTTGTTTGTGGCGTTGCAATAGCTCGCGTTTTGACACAAGCAAGGCCCAAGGATGGCGCTTGATCGACATGACCCCGATTCATGACATCACGCCGCATGCTATTGCTCACGTGTTGAGGGGTGGGTAGAGACACATTCATATTTAATTGTGTTGTATTAGGACACTACTAGCTAGTAATATAATGTTCTTCAGATCTACTTTCCAATTTGGCACTCGGTACTTTGGCGGATACTTCTATTGCATCCGCTGATCGGTCATCACACCAAGTACTTCCACCGGATGCCGCAACCGAGGCTCCCCAGCTGCAGGCCATTGCGGAGTTGAAAGACATTCTCCCCATCTGCCCGGACAACAAAGGCCGTAGAATGTTCATTATCGGCTGTGGTCTCAACATACAGTGCTCTTCTTCTTCGCATACATTGATCCGGTGCACGGTTTGCTCGTAGGCGATGACATGACTCTCGGTTGGAGATATTGATGCGACCGAAGCGAAATCTTAAGGCAGCGCATATATCACCGTAGGACGGTGTGGAATATTTAAGACACAGCAGTCGAGCAAGGGATACCCAACAACTCAACTCCCACTCACCGATCGAGTTTCAACTACTCCCAAGTCGAATCGCAATGCAAATCTTCAGCAAGCTCTCTGTCATCGCCATCTCCTCTCTCGGTCTGGCATCATCCACTCTGGCAGCCCCTGTCGAGTTGGCCACCAACTCTACCCTCATTGCCCGGGGACCCAATGACACTCACAACGGCCAGGTAAGCAGTAGTTCTCTTGAGCTCGGAATCCCATAATTGTGCTTGAATCTGACTGTCCCTATTTCTCAGGCCACTTATTGTAAGCTCTAAACTTTATGACGTCGTTGTTTCCAGCAGCAAATTAACATAGTCGGTCGGATTTACAGACACTCCTGGTCTCGGTGCGTGCGGCAAGTGGAACGGCGCCGGGGAGCTAGTGGCAGCAGTCAGTGCGAGTGTGTATGATGCGTTGATGGTCGGTGAGTGAACGGTCGTCTTATTTCGATTCACCACCTTTCGGGTGGGGCACGGGCCAATACTAACGCCGCTACATTCGATATAGACAAGAACCCGAACCACAGCAAAGCATGTGGAAGGTCGGCTAGGGTGACGGCGGGCGGGAAGAGCGTGAATGTGCGAGTGGTGGATCGGTGTGGCGACTGTCCCCAGCACAACATCGACCTGTCGCCTACTGCGTTCCAGCAGTTGGCACCTCTGAGTGAGTGGAACGCACAGTCGTGTGAGAACAGAAGACTGAGATGAGTATGAATACTAGGCAAAGGCAGGATCTCGGTGACGTGGAAGTTGAACTGAGCGGCTGAAGATAAAATCTCGGTGTCCCAACCTGGGGGTCTGGAAGCTTGATTCGGCCATATGCATGTAGATGTCAGCACTTACGGTGAAGTTGGACTTAGACTGGTTGCCACTATGATATGGTTTATATTATATGGATGCTTGGATTTCGGTGTATGAATTCATTCATTTGGCTATCGAAATATTGGATTGTGAAAGCTGAGAGGATATCGATGGCGTTTAGTCCCAGGTGCGCATGCTGGCATCCGGTACAGGTGATATAAACCTACATACAACCATAATTATAACTTTTACCGGTACATTGATCACGCTAACACTTCCGGAACTCGAAGCTCAACTACAATATAATATCTAGGCAAATGAAGGCTACATCAATATATATCAATCATGTTTAATTCATCGGCCAATTGCATTGAATTCTACTGGTACTTGTTTCTCGCAGGCAGCACATCCATACGTATCAAGACATTGACAATACTTCCCGCCGTAGACATATCATATGCATCATAATATCAATATTCGGACTCGGTGTGCGGTGCACGTGCGCATACATTCGACAAGCGCGTAAGGTTGTTACCCGAAGTTCTGCTGTATATAGGCAATTTCTTTAGCCATGACCGAGGCGCTCAAATGCGCACCACATAGACTTACAACGTTAACGAATTCGAACCTAGCTAGGGAGTCCACTCACATGGTCAATCGCAGCCGATCGACGCGTCGCGGTTGCCAACATACATGCTCACGCCGAATTCGCAATCTGAACGTTAACTTACATATATGTACTGTAGCCCGACGTAATTGTTGCGGTAATAGGTGTCAAGTGTGATGGAAATTAAGCCGGAGCGTAGAGCCGGCTCCAATGTCGTGGTCCACTTGGCGCAGTCATGCGCCCGTACAGTGTTTGCGTAGAGCCATCTTATTTCGTTTCTTTTTTCAGTTCTTGTGCCGCTTAAGCTTGATCGTCTATGACTCGTCTAGAAATTTTGTACTACCGTACTGGTACAGCCAGCCACCTTAGGGCCCGGGATTGTGTATGTACGCATATATAAGTAGCTGTATGCGTTCAGTTTGTAGTCCGTAGGCGAATGCTATTAACATCCAATATCCCCTCTCTTGTTTCTTGTGCTCAAGCTTTTCCTTTAAATTTCTTGCTTTTATTTCGAGCCTTTGCCGTCCATACGCGACTGTTTAATGCGCTGATTATATATCAGACTTACCAACGTTTTGCTGTTACGCGATTGACATTAATAATAAGTTTGCATATGGAGATTAATATGGTGAGTCCAGCTCTGGCTCGGCTCATTGATTATAATGCATCGTGACTGGAGGTTAACTCTTGATTCATTGATAGTGTCCAAGCCTACTAAGATACATGAGGCGCGATCCGTACATATTAATACGATGTATAGTTTGGACCTCTTTTAGCTTGTACATTAATACAATTAATATTTACATACACGTTTTCGAAAGCTTGCCAGCTGTGATAATTAAACATTTGGCTGCCACTGAGGGTCCAATTACCAAAGACGGTAGACCACGTGACATAGCGTTTTTCTCTATCATGGTCGGGGAACTAGTCTTGAAATTATCTCCCACTCTCCAGATCCTCTCGAGATTCTGTCACTTTGACCGGAGCTATCTCTATCTGAGGCAGTTCCAGATCACACAAGCGCTGAATTACGCAAAAAACGTGATGAGCCTCTACCATGACATAGGCAATGTGTCCAAACGTGGCCTTTTGCTTGGGCGGAACGCCGGAAGCGAACAGTGTTGAGGACCCGGTGTAAACGTAATACACAAATTAACCGCCTCTTATCTTCGCATTGGGCTGTCCTCGACCACCACCCACCATGTCCGCCGTATCCTCCAATGGGCGCGCCGAGTCGCCTGCGCCTTTAACCGAGTCAGATCGACGTCCCCCTCGCCTGCCGCTCTTGAACCAAAGCTTCAATCGGAGGTCGGTCGATGCAGGCACACTAATGGACTCTCCTGCATCCAGCTCATTTGGCCATCTTACTCCGCCTGGCGTCCCTTTGCATGGGAGTATGTCTACGCCTGACATTCCTGGTGGAGTTCGCCGTCAGCCCCTGCCACCTCACCCTCACCGCGAGTCGAGCGCGAATTTCCCCCAAGTCATTCCGCCAGCGCATGCAAACCGCACATTGGTATGCACGTTTTTCGCCCTTGACAATTCCACTGATATTTGGTATAGGTCCTATGTTTTGATGGGTGCGTTGGTGCTCCACGGCCACATTTCATTTACTCACGGCTCCACAAGGACCGGGGACCAATTCGATCAGGATGTATGTCCAAAATTAGGTCCGCCGCATGGCACACTCATCCCGTTTTTAGAACTCGAATATTGTCCAATTCTTCCAGCTTTTAAAGAAAGATGACCGAAATAAACAGATGGTATATTACCAGGCGGGTATTGGTACATCCAGCAAGCATTTTGTTACCCCCGTTGGCATCGCCCTATCGAAAGCTGCAGACATGGCCATCGCACACGGTCTCAAAGATCACGTTACAGGCACGCCTTTTCCCTGTGTGATTGATGTATTCTCACGCCGACTCGCCATATACTAGATGGTTACGAGTTTTTGATGCAGAATTGTGAGTGCCGTTTATAATTACGGAATGTGAAGTAACGAGATCCTCGGAATGGACCAGATATAGAGGGTGACAAGGTACAGAGCTTACGTATAGCCGGTGGATTCGTTACTAAACTGAGCCTAGATATGCCTTTTCGGGTTCTCACGTGGCGCATATACGGCGCGGGCATTGGCCGGTATGCTCCATAAGGTGAGTTACCTAGCCCAGATATGTTTCCTGCCGATTATACCGATGCTTTGACCTCTAGGTTGGCCTTCTCCCGCCATTCAACTATCAGCAAGTCCCATTTGCATACCACATGTACCAACGTGATGACAAAGAGGGCTGGGAAATGAGCAACGGGTTCAAACTGGCCTTTTCTATCGATGTAGAAATCCATTTTATGGGTCTGTTCGACACTGTCAATAGCGTCGGTATGTCCCCTTTTCTCCAACCTCCATGCGCTACTATTCACTAGACGAAGGTCTCATACCTCGCGAGCTCCCATTCGCCAAATCAAATTATGTGGTCCGCACCTTCCGACACGCTGTGGCACTGGACGAACGCCGAGCTAAATTCAAGGCAAACCTTTGGGGTCGAACATCAGACGAGGATGCTGCTCTAGCCGCACCCAACCGCGCAGAATACTTGACCAAGAAGAAGCGCGAAAAGCTTAAGAGGATGTCTGAGGAACAGAAGCGTGCGACACTTTATGGGTACAGCTCGAGCATGATCGGTAGTGCCGTGGGGTCTGTCACAGGTGCGGTTGGAACCGTCGCTGGCGCTGTTGGTAGTGTTGGAGGATATGTGGCTAGCTCGGTGGGGGCAATAGTGGGTTATGGAACTGTGGCGACGAACGACACCAATGCAAAGCGACAAAGGATTGTGGAGGGATCGGGAGTCTATCCGCCGGATTACACGTTTGATGTAGACTCGCAACGATTGGACGATCACATGAAGGAACGAAATGGGCAGATCGACGGGCAGAAGAAGAAAAAACACCATCGCGGCAAAGATAACGAGTGGAAGGTCGCATACGCGATCGGTGGGAAACTCGTCGAACGGACCGAAACCGATGTTGAAGGTGAGTTGCTTGGATGGGATCATGGTGGCTGACTTACGTAATGGGCACAGAGGTCTGGTTTACGGGCGCACACACCGACGTTGGCGGCGGCTCTGTTAAAAATGGCGAACGATATTCTCTCGCTCGTATATCATTGAGGTGGATGGTCCGACAGTGCTTCAAGTGTAATACTGGTATGTGTCTTTTTCTGATTCCGCGAAACACTAACCGTCTGTTAGGCATCATGTTCCACAGTAACCTGCTGGAGGATATCGGCCTATCTCCCGAGACCCTCTGGCCCGAGGTTCTTCCCCGGCCTCCACCGCTCATGTCCCTCACTGATATACCACGTTCTATTCCATCCACCCCGACACTTTCAACTCGCCAATCAGAACCTCACTTGCCAGCATACTCCCGCCTACCAGCTAGCACTAATGACCCAAAGTTCAACGCCGACCACCCAGGATACGCTGACGCCGTAGTACTTGACATTAACGACCCGCGCAACCCCAACGCTGAAAAATATACCCCCTATAGTCAGATAACCGACCGCGAGCATACTCAGCTCTCACACAGGGTTGACCCGTGTGAACCTTATATCCCACTTTTCGGGCGCAAATTTGGTCATGAGCTTCGGGACTTTGGCCCCGGAGCTCGAGTGGAGAGGGAGCCGTTTATTAGCGAAGAAGTTGAGGATTTGAAGGACGCATTGAGCCCGATTTACGACCAATTGACCTTGAACTGGTGGTGGTGGATTTTGGAATTCCTTCCGATGAAACATGTAAGTAGCCGTGGGGGGTCGGGCCGTAAGAATTGACGATGTGTGTTAGGTGTGGAGGAAGAAAGACAGGAGTTGGAGGAGGTTCTTCTCGTATGTCCCGTTTGTTCATTCACAGATACAGTTTACCTACCGATTTGCAGCATCAACCTCGGTGGCCCTCGTGTAATCAAAAACCAAAAACGCAATGGTGTCAACGTGCATCGAACTGTGCAGATCCGCCTGATGAATAAAAAAGACCTCGAAGGCGAGCCGTTGAATTATTCTCCGCGTACGCATTTGAAAATGGCCCGGGTGCGGTGGATGGGAGGGGCGGAGAAGCCTGCCACCGACGCTACCACTGCAAATGCTTAATATTTCTTTTTGACATCGCATGTTTGATTACCACGCAATATTCAACGGTTACGGAGCACTGAATATATTTTTGCATTATATTACTTGAACTTTTGCCATGGTCACATACGGATTCTGAGGGAAATCGTACAACCCCACATGAGCAGTCCCGGGTTTATGATTTTCTAACAAATCGAACTTGGTACACAAATCTTTCATATCAAAATAATTGGAGTTTGCTGCTGTGAATACGTATGCACTCTTCCGATATGGAAGGGCAGTACGAGCATGGTACGCATATACATAAACTGGGTACTAGATTCCAACCTTGGGTGTCGTAATTCACCAATCAAGAGCTTTTCCGGTCTACATATTGGCGATCATAACAAGGAAACCCAATGGTTAAATGGGTATGCGCTTCAATAAGTGCGAGAGTCATGCAAACAAATATCAATATTAACACGATGAAACTTTACAACTGCCGGCCCGGGTTAATCGACGCTAGATTGAGCTTATGACTTTAACGAGCGCATGCGGGTCTAGATAGATACGTACGTTGATTCTATCGCCCACTTTGGAACTTTTGGCGACGCGCCCTTCACCGACTCATGTCCTCGGACTTCCGAGGCTCACCGGTTGCCACCTGGGTGGACAGCCATAGCCACCCACGTGACCAGCCTAAAATGCGATTGGTATGTATGCAGTGCACGACTAACCTCTTATCCAAGTTAATCGCCCCTATCAAGTCTAAATTCAATTCAAACAACCGCAGCGCGATCTCGCAGTATATATCGGTACTGGCATGCCCATCCTCCTCGTCCCCCCAAGCCTTAGATTAAGCGCGCTTCCACAAGTTCAATGCTCGAAAAGTCAGAAGCTGAATGGGACCTACGGATGAAAGAAACCCGATACCTTTTCCGAGTTTTCAAATCAGAGGAATGCGCATCTCCTTTTGACGAAACTCGTGGGTTCACTGCTTACAAATTCCGCAACAATCAAACCATCGACGCAGACTTGGGGGGGCTGTGGGCTACAGAGGTCGATCAGTACGAGCTTGTTCCCCGCCATGTCGATGGGAAAAATGTAGAAACCCCCTGGATATCAACGACGAGGTACTTGCCTTGGGCGTTATGGTACATGCGCGCTCCGAAACGTAAACGCCTGGGCGCCAAACTAGCAGTGATCGATCTGCATGCTCCCGCCCTGCACTTGCCCTCCGATGATTCTCATTCCAAACCGTATCAAGGGCGAATTTTACACGCGCAGGATGCGCTCGCGAAATCGGGGCGTTCCCCAAAAGAACTGATAAAACTGCAAAAGTATTCAGCCGCGGCTGACGAAATATTGGTTTTTGGGCAGATCCCTACGTCTGCTGTCGTATCAGTCGTCACACTCGGTCAAATTCCCGATCCTGTCATACGCCAGTATTTTCCAAAGGCGATATGGAGGAACGCATTCGGGAAGCAGGTCAGGGCTATCATAAAGGCAACGATCGCGTTCAAAAGCGGCGAATTCACCCGCCAGCGCGTGTACTGGACCAACTTGTTCCATAAACAGAAATGGGATCCAGCTGAATTTGGTCGCGTGTGCGCTGAAACGGCGCACTTGCTGCTTCAAAATCACGAAACTCTTCCACCTGGTGTTGGAGATGACGCCAACGACAGCCGTGAGTAGCTCGGTCTTGCTGATTCTGCGGTAATTGTGATATAAAATAGCGGCCGTCTCGATCATGACAATGGCGTCCGAACAATCAAGTTATCCCTCTACGAATATTCCCGATGATAGAAACGCTCAAGACGAAAAGCTCGCAAATCTCATCAAGAGTGAGTCAACGCTATCGTTCCCATAGATGGCAACTAAAATCTGAGTTTTAACCGCAGAAAACCAAGACAATCTCGGTGCGTCATTCTCGGAAATTACCTTGACTGCGAACCGATGACACTTTAAGATGAACTGGACGATGACACGAGCCTTCGCAGTCGGATAATCATCCTTGCGAGGCTTATTCCTAGACCGTTCCAGCGCGAAGAGAAGCTGAAAGACTACCCTTGGCAGGTTGTTGATCAGGCCATAAGAGAGCGGGCTGATGGGCTCGCACCGGTTGAAGCACTAGCTCGGGCCTTGGAGGCAACGGCGCTATCAGCCGACATTAATCATTGATTCAGTTGAGTGGAATGTAAACATCAAACTCGCAACTTTTCAGTGCACTGTAAAGTATCGTTTGAGATATTTTACCAATGGATTTAAAAAGACCGCCTGGCGGTACATTCAGAAATTTACGTATACCACCTGTACTCGATTCTAAAACCCACTAGTAAATTTCGATAGGGGGAAATAGTGGAGGAACTTCCCGAGGCTAAAATGAGAGAGGTCGGAGCTCGGTGGGTGACCAAGCTGCCCCGATCGTCACTTGCCTTTCATAGGAACTATTTCCCCTGCGTCGAGGTGGGGAAAAGACTTTTAGCAGCTAGTCCCGTCCAAAATGGGTATCTGGACCACGAATCTCATGCGTCAAGGCTAAATATCAATGTCGGACCAGCTAGAACAGGATCTATGCGGCTCCGAGTCCTCCATTCTAGCAAGTGTCGCGTTCTGCTGTACAAACTACCATTTCCAGCGTTTTTCACACAGCTCTATATTCGTCACACGACTTGCCTCTTGGCCCCTGAGAACTGAGTACAACGAGTACTCGACGAATGAGGTCATAGCCGCACAGCATCGATATCTGTATAGAACATTCTTCTTTTGATGAGTCCAGGTCCTGCGATGTGTATATGGCAGATGATCACCCCGAGTGCACCGTTCTGGCCAAGAAACACCTCGCTTGGCTTGCTATGCATATAGATGCACGTGCACGCCATCCCGAAATGCAATCAGCGCGAAAAGACGACGACTGTGGTGTGGTTATGGTAATCGCCCCTATCAATCACAATCGCACGGCACGGTACCTAAAATGTATTCCTCGGCCCTAAATATATACACTCTCAAGGCCAACCATTCCCAACGGTGTGCACCCCTTGACGCTGTTCGGGCGTACGTCGCATGCGAATTGCGCAACGCCAATATCGACGCTGGTGCAGACTAGCTAGGCGGCCGAAGAGGCAAAACGTGGAGCAGTAAACTTTAACTCACCGGGTATGACGAGCCGATATAGTTTGGGCGCCAAAGCACATGCCAAGCTATCGATTGGCTTGCACTCGGGCTGTCTACTCGCTTTCCATCAGAGAACCGCTCATCGGGCGTTTTCCTAAATGTAGAAAATGCGCATTTGGAGATGGATTTAACATTCATCAAGGGAAAGGTTTGACCAAATAGCTGGCGGCAAATTTTCCCGCAGGCTGCTATACTGGGTAAACCCGCTAGGCCACGGCCGAATTCGCCATACGGCTAATAAACCGGAGCCGCCGATGTCCACGCACCTTGGATCGGCCCGGCGTTGAACCTAGTTTGACAGGATTAGGGCGAGATAATCGAGTGGGCTGTCTCGGGTAGTAAATGCCTCGCGGCAGAGATGACGGCAAGTCATCCAAATTGATGACGATAAGAGATGGGTCGAGGGTCTCATCGGTGGGGGTGTTGCCGGTTGAGGCAGTGGTTCGGGGAATGGGGACATCGGGCTGTGAATGGCAGTGGTATCGATGAGCTCGAGCGCGAGCAATGCGCGCGATTTTTCGCAGAATCTGATAACCCCCTGATCGGCTTTGCATTGTTCGTGGTCACGCGGACGGAATTGGAATTGCGCGCAAGTCCGAAAGTGCCGAGCCGATGTGACCGGAGGAGTTGCGGCGGCAAGAGTGGTGGATGACGTGGCGGGACATCGAGATCGATCACGCCACCTGTGAAATGCAGCAGCCACTGGGAGGGCATGGAATCGATCGTTGGGGTGTTGGGAGCATCTATCGAAGCCGAATTGGAACAGTCGATGAATCGGTGGAATGCAACAGATGGAGTGATTTATGAAACACAAAAGTTCCGGGTCGGCACGCAGGGTGGAATTGGCGCGCAAGTGAGCGCCAAAGAACAAGGGTGAAATGGGGTGAAAGGGCGGGCTCAAACTGCCGATCTGCATCGAGGAGCGCTGGAATGAAATGGCCAGGATTGGGCAATCGCAGGATCAAGCTCAGAGGGAGAAAGGGGCGGCCGGTGCCGCGCGAGGATGGATCGAGGAAGTGATGGGGAGTGCGCTGGCAACGGAGTCGGGCGGATCGCGGATCGGGCGATCGATGGCATCGGGCCGGATCGCCGTGAGTCGATCAGAATCTGCAGACGACGACGACCATGAGCCGCATCGAGTGGGGAGAGTTCGAGTACGACGGACACAGCCTGCTGTACGCGGGATACGCGCGCATGCCACCGGACCAGCTGCCATCTTTCCTACTCACCGCCGACGGGGACGACAGACCGCACGCGTGGTGGATTGCGCAGACCAAGCTGTACGACCTGCGCACGAGCGCGACACCGAGCATCCGCGAGATCCGCGAGCTGCTGGCCCAGGCCATCCGCCACAACCGCCTCGCCGTCCCGGACGTCCTGCGCGAGGCGGAGCGCAACGCGGACGCCTTTCTGCGGCTGTCGACGCTGCGGGACGCATTTGCGCGCCGCCACCACCCGCCGCCGACGCCGCGCACATCCCCGCCGCCAAAGCGCCCCGCCACGCCGCGCCCAGCCTCGCCGGTGCGCACACAGGCATCCCCCGGGGCGATGCCGCTGCAGAACATGTTGGCGCATCCCACGCTCATGTCGCTGCCGCTCGCCGCGCCGGTGCCAGTGCCCGGGCCCACGCCGCACCCCATGCCGCTGTTCACGCTCGTGGCCCAGCCCGGCGGCATCCCCGTGCCCGCGCCCGGCCCCAACCCCCCGCCGCTCGTCCCCGCCTATGCGCGCTACGCCGCGTTCACCGTCCCCCCGCGCCCCGCCTCGCAGGCCCACACGGCCGCCTCGAGTCCCACGCCCAAGGACCAGCCCATGGACGAGGACGACAGCCCGCCCGCCCCAGAGATCGACGAGCTCGCGGACGAGGCGCCCAAGGGCGACGCCCAGCCCGACCGGCCCAAGAAACGCGTGCGTGTTTTCCGTGCCCTGTTGCTCACTCACCAACCGCTCGGCGCTAACAGTCGCGCCCCACCCGCGCCCATCCCTCGTCCCCCCGCGTCTGCACCACCTGCGCCCGCACCGACAGCCCCGAGTGGCGCCGCGGCCCATACGGCCCCAAGACCCTCTGCAATGCCTGCGGCCTCAAGTGGGCAAAGGCCAGCGGCACTGGCCGGAGGCGCGGCGCCCAGCCCGCAACCGAGCCCAACCCGCCCCCTGGCTGGCGACCCGACGGCCCGGCCTTTAGGTGCGTTGGCTGCCTATTGTGTGCCCGGCTGACCCCCGCAGCTCCAGTGCCCCCGCCTATCCCGGCTACCAGCCCCACGACCCCGACCCCATCTCCCGCCCCGGCACCGCAGACGCCCTCAAGCAGGACCCCGCCCCCATCACGCCCTCGGCCACAACGCCCCTCCAGAGCGCCCCCATCGGCACCGTCCCGCCACCCCCCCGCAGCGTCTCGAGCGAGAGCGACGAGGCCCGCGTCAAGCTCGAGGACAAGCCAGAGCCCGATGTCGCCTCGGGTCTCATGGGCCTCGCAAACGTCGCCCTCGAGAGCAGCCGCACAGACGACACGCCCCCCTCCCTCAAGCGTCCCCGCGCAGACTCGGCCTATGCCGCGTCCGCCACCTCCTCGGCCCGCTACCCCGACGCCCCACGGTCCTATTCCGACCGCCCGTTTCCCGACCGCCCCTACTCGGACGCACCCCGCTCAAACCCAGACTCGGGCGTCCGCCCCATCAATGTCATTCCCATTGGCGACAAGTGGTAGCTTATCATCCATTAATCTTCTTGGTACTACATTACTATGTTATCGTGCTGTCGATTTATTCTAGATACCATTCATGTGATTATACGTATGAAATTTCCATCCTAGTCGACCTTTGTACCCACGGAAACACCCGTATCAATCGACAACAATGCATCGTCATGCGAAAATACCCCCGGCATCAATCGCGCACATCGTGCGGGGTTGTGCGGGGTATGCTTCGCGATCCGGGCCCTCGATGGAGTGTTTTACGTCGACGGCACAAAGCAGCGGTTGCGGTTTCATGTGGCCAACGGGATGACCGTCGCATTCTTGGTCGCATTAGGCAAAATGCGATGGCCAGGCGCTGGGCGCCTCCATGAGCGGCTTGTCTTGAGCCACACCGGTCATCAACCATCGCCTCGGTGTGCCGCTTCTGCCGTGGCGCCTGTCGGTTGTAAACTTACCACGGCCGAGTTGACATCATCGCGTGGAACTCGGCAGTCGTTTTACTCGCACCTGTTCGGCTTCTAAGTTGCATAGTTGCCTTGTTATGGCTGGCGCTCGATGTGCGCGATATGCTCGCCAATCTTGATCTTGTGTTTCAAAGTCAACTTACAAAGGGCAGCTGAGCCCAATGGTCGTTTACGTCGAGCTCGCCGCCGAGTTACATTCACTCCCGGCAAGATACTTTGGACGTTTGTCTAACGAGAGTATTCTTGCGCCGACAGTAAACGTGGGACTACCACTTGGTAGTGGAGAACTAATCGCGACGCAAAGCATGGTTGGCGCCCTTGTCGAATCTTACGCAACCAGCGGCTGGAGTCTTTGGTCCGGGAGGGAATTGTCAAGCGCTGTTGTGGGCGCAGGAAACGTGACTCGGCATGCGATTTTGCGGATATGCACAAGTTGAGTACAATGCAATATCGTTTATAACTTCCATTCATTATTCGCAAACGTCGTACCTCCATTAGATTCTCAGCGTCATGAGCTGCCTCCACCATCACTCTCGAGCATGGACGTCCCATCTATGTTCCCATCTCCTGTGGCTAGCTCGGCCTCGTGGCCTTTAATAGGATATAGGCTAGTCGGCTCATGGAGTCGCAGATTTTTCGGTTGATGGGAGCCGGGTCTTGATCTTGAAACGGAGCTTGACACAGTCGTTTCCGAGAATATCTCATCAAAGGATAAGTTTGTGAGGCGCTTTCATCGAGAGCTATTAAAATAAACGGTTCATTTGCCGTATACTGATGAATTACAATCTACGCATGGTCAGGAACAATTATGCTCGAGCGTCTGGACATGATATAAACGTACTGTTTCAGACCGTTCGCCCCATTTCCTTTGCATTCCTCGCCCGTGATGACTTTGCCTGGCGTTTGGATCAGGAATTCTTACATGGGAGGAATTGATTAGTAGCTTGAGCTGTTTTGATTTGGCCACTGGCCAGCCATAACCTCCATATGCGTATTCGAGTGCGGTTCCAAAAACAAAATGACTGAGAACATGAGAGCGCGACGTCGGTAGAGTCCATTTTGGTTTGTCTGATTGTATCGTCGACCGGTTGTATGCAGTCATCCAATGAAAGATAATTGGGTGCGTGTCACTGACAGGTTGGTTTGACTACAGCTATCGTAACCTTTCGAGGCGTCTTCCAAAACAGCCAGCGAATCTACTTTGTCTCGGCCAGCGGAGTGGCCGCAGGGAATTTAATTGTAGCTTACGGTCCAATCTAATGGAAACTTTGTGATAAATGTTAGGCGTAAATCTAGGGAAACCAATCTTACAAATGGATGAAGTGCCAGTCCTCTTCGCGAAACACATGATTTCCTAACCTAAAAGTCAAGGACGCATCCAAGCTCAGCTTTATTTGTCTGCATGGCATGGCAAGCATCATAGCCATTAGACGCGTAGAAAACCAGGACTTGGGTCCATAGTGACGTTGTCTTGGTTCTGTGATTCTTTGGGAGTTGGATTGAATGTTGGTGTGACCGGATGAATCGTTTGCAGCCTGTGAAGTAATCGTGGTCGAGGCAGAGTCTACCAACCATTTGATCCGAGTGTTAAATTTGTTGCTCCAAATCTTGTGTGGTTCTGCGTCCCACACGATTGCCATTAGTTTGAGTGGACTACCTGAGATATTTTCGCCATCTTGTCTGCTACCCATCGGCGGATCCTTTGGCTCTCCCCGAGGTTCTTCAAATCATCAGGTACACTGTGGACCCCAATCCGGCGGTAAAAACGAACGGAACCTGCGGGACTAGGAAATACCCGCAGGTCAGATGCGTCTGGCTGAGCGCGTCGCCCAGGTGGTTTCAAAAACGCACCTGCGGAAAGCGGAGTCACGTGCGGAACTCAAAAGTGGCCGCATATAGGCTGCGGTTATTTTTTTTGTGTGTGTGGCGGCCCCGAATACGCACCTGCGTCAATTTTGGCGCAGGTGCGGATTTCAAAAATCCGCTGGTCAGTTTCGTTGGGGACTTTTCCCTGGGTTTGCGTACTTGTTTTGAAGGTGCCACAACTGAGTTTCAGTTGTTACTATTTTGCCACACTCATAATTATACAATAATGTTTGTTTCGGGGACATCTCAGAGGTTAAAATGCAAAGGTAGACTGCAGAACTGGGTCTTCAACTTCAAAACTTTGCAGCCCGGTTGATGGCTTACATAAGCATCGCAGGAATGGTGTGCGTGTATGCATCGTCAGGAAAAATCAAAATTTCAATTAGAAATGGAATAACAAATTAGTGCTAACTTGCGTTGGGGTGCGATTATTGGTTCTAATTTGAAATGGGGGTAGAGAATTAGCACCATTTAGATCGTGAATGTTTTATTAGAATACGGCTTACCTATTAGCTCAAATAAGACCCACAGACCACAAGCCATGGATTCAGGGCAGGTCAGTTGGACTTGGGGGGGTAATGTGGGGACTCGGGCACAGTCGGTGTTAAGCTTACATAATGTGCAATTTAACAGCGCACCAATCACTGCGCTCGCTCCCATCCCTTGCCACCACCACCCCGACCCTCCCTCTCCCCTCGCCTGCCATCAATCCCGCCGATCGCAGCGATCGCAGGGTTGAACGACCGAGGTAAGCAACCCGGTCCATCCCAAGTCGTCTCTTCGCCCACATCGCACTTGATCGCGCACGATCGTGCAACACGTTGGTACGTCCCCGCCCGTCCGCCTGCCCTCTCCGTCACTTACTGCATTGCATATCCGCATTCGGTCCTCAACCGTTCACCCGCCCGCCTCTACGGCTCGAATGCTCGCCCTCACACGCTCACCTACGCGTTTGCCCGCCCGCCGCACTCGTTCGACCCGCACTCGCTCTCTCGCGTGCCCGCCGGCCCTCGCTCACTACGCGCCCGCGTACCTGTTCCCCGTGCACTCCGGCGCTCGCGCACACGCTCGCTCTTGCACTCTCCCGCCCGCGCACGCACTCGCACGCACTCGCACACACGCCCGCGCGCGCCCGACCTCCGCCCTCGCCCGATCTCCGCCCTCACCCTCTGGTGCTCGCCCGTTTGCCCGCATGATTCCTTGCCGCCTGCGCGGCTCCCTCCGTCGCTTGCGCACTCGCCCGCGCACGCACTCGCTTGGCGCCACCCCGCTCGAGTGCTCTCCACACTCGCCCACGTGCCCGCCCTCCGTCCCCATATGCGTATTTGTGCGCTCGCCTTCGTACGCCTGCTCGCCCGCCCCTTGCTTGTTTTCCCTCGCCCCCGCTTGGCCACCCACTTTCCCGCTGGCCACCCACTCGCTCGGCCACCCGTTCGCCTGCCCGTTCACCCGCATCTTACCCACTGCCCGCTGTTTACCTGTGCTGACCCCTCCCTTGCACTTACCCGTGTACCCACCCCTTGTCCGTGCCTGTGCCCATACCAGTCAGCCGCTAACTTGCCCAGTCCTATATATGTATCATTTTTGTGTTTTGTAAATACACCATAAATAGAAAATAATTATGAGACCACATTACCCTAATATGAACAGAAATTAGGATAAAAACACACATTTCTAATGTGTGTATGTGGTTCTAAAGAGAACACACAGTTCCAGTGAGAATACCTTGTTCTAATAGGAATCCATGGTGCTAATTGGGTGCTAATAAAAGGGGGGGGGTAGCTAATGTGCTAAACAGTGCTAATGGCACTAATTTGACCTAAATAGCTCCCCCAATTTTTCCTGACGCATTTTGACTCGACACCTACCGGTAGCCCATCCATTTGTACCTTATGACCCCCTGGCACCCCCAGAAGTCCTCTGGCACCCCCTAGGGGTATATATACCCCCCCTGCAAACCTCATTACGATTTCTCCCCCCTTCCACAGATCAACTACCCCACCCTAACTAGTCCCGCCACCAGACTTGCCCGCTCCACCCTTAAAGGCACAAATCCTTCCCCCAGACCCCATGTATGCGCTAGTTTTGACATGCGCATAAGTTGCTAGCCTTGTTTCGGGTTACTAACAGTCATTTTTAGATACTCGAATTAGCTAAATGTGCGTATTTTTCTGATTTTTCATTATTGCCCGGATGCACCACCCCGCATCAAAGTTCAAATGTAAGCATTGATCCAATTGATATATAGATTGGCTAATTAAATTTCGTTCAAGAGCAATGTCCCAATGAAGAAGGCTGCCCCACCATCTGCTACTGCCAATAATACCCCTCCCTTGACCGACACTCCCGTTCCAGCTGCACCCACAGGCCACAAGCTCTACCCGAAAATGGTCAAACCACCTGCATCGGGTGAGTTTGAGCAGGCCGTAACCAGCCAGGCCACCGAGGAGGAGGCCCTGCACTCAATCGAGGTGAGGACAACGGGCAGGCAAGTAACTCACAGGTAATTATTAGCTCAAGAGCACTGACCGACCCACTTTGTAGGACTACACGAAGCAAAAAAGCTAAGAATTAACTCTGATGCCCAGCTTGGGCTGTTGTGTGTACGTATCTGTTCGAGTGTGGCTGATATCCTCTCATTACATTATTCAGTCAATTTATTTCAAAATTTCCGATTCATTAGTCTTACACTCATCCACTCCGGGGTCTACTAACAATTATGCAGTTTTTTACACAGCCCGTATTTGGTACGTTTGCCACTCATCTCTTTCCAGTGGACTTTCCTCATTTGAGGTTCAATTTTTATGGATACAAGGTCCGGATCTTTCATTTATTCATAATTAATCGTAATTTAGTATCAGACTTTCCATTGTTTTTATTCAAATGTAACGCAGTCCATACGCGGATTTTAACCTGCTTGTTAAATATCATTGTAATTTCCTACCGTATTAGTTGGAGTTAAGGTGCGGAAAACCAGTAAAAAAACGTAAACGGGCTGCGGGAAATCAACCAAGAAAACGCCATATCCCTACGCATCAGGACCTGCGTATTTTGCCACGATTACGCAGGTCCTTTTCGGTATGATTGTCGTCGGAATTTGCACAGGTCCAGCGCGGAAGCAACGCAGGTCGCGTGCGTAAGTCGCGTAGCCTACGTGCGGGTTTTGACCTGCGTATTAACCGCCGGACCGGGGTCCACAGTGGTAGGCTGCCTCTTCGTAGCGCTAGCTTGACTGTTCGCGCCCATTGGTCAAACCTGTTGGCATGGTGGCAGACTGTAGACAGCGTCACGACTGGGCTTAACTTGCAATTGGCTTGAGGAAAGTTGTAGTGAAGGCATCGTCGGCTCAACACATACTCAGCTAGGGAGATCTAGACCAAGATCTGAGACGCTTTTTATCTGGGGATTTAGGCGATTTTCAAGACGACTCCAAGTCACGTGCAATTTGGAGGTCATAATTTAAACGACGACGACCAACGGATAAAGCGCTCGTCGCTAACCGACTCTCTTTGATGGTAAATCTTCCTTGGACGTCGAGCTATAACTATGGGCGTGGACAGCATAGCATGCGGCAGGCGTTGTCATCACTAGTCTAGTCCTACGTCGACACGACAGAGGGTGGCCCCCATCCCATATTATCACCCGGCGCTGGTTCTCATTTTGCGTACTCGATTACTCGATCTGGGGGACATGAAAGTCCAATTAACACTGTCGACAAGATAATGTATCCATGGACCCAAAAGGACCCAGAAGGGGAATCATGCTCGAGAATCGCAAAAGCACGCCCTCTGCCAGATATTATATGCGACTATGTCAACAGCGGTATGTATAATCCATTCTTATTGTCTAGCTGACCCTTGTAGGTTGTTTTGTGGGACTTTCAAACGGATCCTGCAACAGGTCTTGCCTCCTCGTCCATTCCCGCTCTCCGCGTCACGTATGGCAACAGTGAATTCTCAGTTTCGGTATGTCTCGTGATACTACGCGTCTTTTCCTAATTTCATTATATTAGGCCGTGTGGTTAAAATTCGCCAAAACAATGTACGAACTGCATTTCATTCTACTCCTTTTCGGTTCTGCCGCCATTAGCGCCCTGCTTGGAAACTTTAGCATCACCGTCGTGGTTCTCATCATCGTCACTGGTGCGTCGTGCGTTTATACTCAGTGATTATTAATATTTCTCTAGTTGGCTACGTACAGGAACGGCAGTCCGAAGAGTCTCGCTGCCCTCAACAAACTCGTTCCAGGTCGTTACCTCATTCTCTGGTATGTTCTTCATTCTTCTCGCTCGCGCCAATAACCGTGATTTCAGGGACGGACATCAAGTCCACCTCGCCAACAAACTTGTTCCTGGTGACATTGTCACCTTCCAGGTCGGTAAGTCAGTCGCGCCTAGGCAATTTGCCATCTAACCTCGCCAGCCGACCCAATTCCCGCTGATATTTGTATCCTCAACTCGCTCGACATCGAAATCGACGAGTCGCCCTTGGCCAGCAAGACTTGCCCCGCTCGCGAATCGGGTGCCTCATGTCCCTCGCGCTCCACTCGGCGAACGAACGAGTATCGCATTTGTGGGCACCCTCATTCACAACGGTAAGCCCTCTCTCGTCTCGTCGCACCCCATTAACTCGTACAGGGCGCGGCACTGGGCTCGCCACCATCGAATTCGGCTCGGTATTTACGCTCATGCAGCCGGTCGAGGAAAAGCGCACCCCGCTCCAGGCCTCCATGGACGAGCTCGCGCACAAAACTCAGCGCGTTCAGCTCTGGTGTGGTTGACGTGATTTGCATGATTGGAGTTCTTCAACAGCGCAGGTGGTGAGAAATGTTTGCCATTGGAGGTTAGTGATTTCCTTTTGCTTGTGACGTAGATTGACTTGCGTAGTGAGCATGGCCATCGCCGCGATTCCCGAGGGTCTGGCTATTGTGACGACCGTAACCCTCGTGCTGGGCGTACTTCGTATGGCTAGGCGCAAGGCGATTGTTGAAAAACTGTCGAGCGTCAAGTTACTAGGCAGCATTAGTGTCGTATGCAGTGGCAAGACCGGCAAGTATGTCTTTGGATCTTAATGTGTGTACTAAATGAGTTGTAGGTACTCTAACAGGGAACGAGCCGATGGTAATCTAAATCTTTGTCGTCGACCATATTGTCAACGTCCAGTCGGCCTTTGCAACGCGCACAAACGTCGTTACCTCGCCATCCACAAGACGCTCGAGATTGGAGGGT
>JBBBZN010000155.1:0-21365 GCA_037974915.1 Ceratobasidium theobromae | reverse complement strand
CGTGTCGGGCCGTGACACGTTTGGACATATTTAGTCCTCCGGGGTCGTTTGTAGTATTAAAATCGAAGTCGAGTACGGAGATAAAGATCTCCCAAGATTTGGGAAGTGATGAAACAACTTGCCGAATAAACTGTAATTCTTGTATTTTGTCTCCGCCTTGTTCGTTAATAGCTAAGTTTATTTGCTCTTGATATTTTCGCATTTCACGAATGTGTTCCTCTACGGAACCTGCTTCTTTCATACGGCGTTGATAGAATTGTTGATGGAGAACGGTCATTGCGGCCGTTCCGACGTTCTCGTACATAGTCTGGAGTTGTCTCCAGGCTATATGCGGGTTCTCGACTTCATTGATGTGTGCGAGCGGGCCAATATCGCATCGGCATTGCATTTCGCTGACTGCGTAATCTCTGCACGTAGTCCATTCATCGATGGTAACTTGCGTAATGGCAGCGCAAGGAACAGTTGTTCCGTCGCCTTCAGTTAAGTTCGTATCTCCCAAAACCGGGAGGAGTTGGCCTTGAATTATCGGCCACAGCTTTGCGTCTCGGAATAGTCCGCGCATGTGGACTTTCCACGCGGCATAATTCTCGCGACCTTTAAGTTGCGGGAATCGATAATCACCGGGACGAATCCCGATGAGTTTGGTGATTGTGCGAGCGGCCACAGTAGGTGTAATGGCGGCAGCAGGAGGCGCGACAACTGCTGCGGCTCCTGCGCCAGTTCCAGTGCCTGCAGGCTGAGCCATGTAGGGCGTATAATAGACTGGTGCGTGTACAGGAGTTGGCGGCGTGGTTGGATAACTTAAGTTTTGTAACTCAAGTAGGTATAGTCGGTTGTCGTAATTAAGTTGTTCAGAGTGTGTTGTATGTGCGTTTAATAAAGTGTCGTATAAATCTAAGTGTTCTTGCGCAAATTGAAACTCGGTTGAGCCTAGCTGTAACTCAAAGAGGGGCTGGGCTAATTCTTCACGTAGTGGGTCTAACGGAGGTGACGCAGGTAGCTCGATATCCTCGGGGGGATAGAGCGAAAAATTTGCTAAGTTTTCGGTAAGTCCTGTACCGTCGTCAAAGTCGAGTCTAAGGTCCTCTGACGCTTCCTCAGACGACGCGTAGCGCAGTTGAGGGGATTCCGGGGGTGTTGATAATTGTGGGTTGTCGGACGAGTGTTCCAACACGATGGGCTAACTGCGTAAAACGATGAGCGATAAGTCTTATAAGTTATGAGTGACCGGCGGGGCTCATAACCTATAACAACGTAATAAGTATACGTTGTTGGTTATGTATATACTTAGAGTACTCCAATACATCAGCAAAAATGTTCTGAGGATACAGGGTGATACAGGGTGATATGGGGTGGTATGTACCCCCCTGTACCCTCCTGTATCACCCTGTATCCTCAGAGCTTTTTGCTGATGTAAGAGGGTCGCTCAAAACTATGATTAAGTGTGTGAAAAGACCGGTAAGGTCTATGTGCATTCTGGTACGTGTATATATACAGAACACAAACTACGACGCGTAAGCGTCGTATGATACAGAACATTCTAGAGGGGCTTCGTATGCGTGCCCATTTCAGTAGTACAGTTAATTATTAATCTATATTCTTTATCCGTTACAATAGCATTTCATCCCCACACTTACTTTGCCCGTACTTAAGTTTCCACCTACACGCAACGCCCACTACGCTAAGCTCAAAACGTCCGTCGTCCTGCTCTTACGTGATTAATATTCGCATGATCCAATGCAGTTTCTCAAGTTGAAACGACCGACAACGTGCCTGCCGTTGAGTCTAGATCTAGAGACATTTGGGGTGGTTGAACGGTTTAGGGTTCCAGGATCTTTGTGTAGATCACATGACGCAGAATGTTATCTTGCTCGCTTCCACCACCATCTGTCGTCGTGTGTTGGCGTGTCCAGCGAGGGGGCCGCAGGTCGCGACCACGTTAAACACCAGGCATTAGATAAATCATAGATCATATCATTGTGAGCGTATTGAATGTGATTGATAGGTTGCAGCGCGGCAAATACTAGATGGGGGACTCTGGCAGGTTTAACGTTTGTGTGCAAAATAATGGCTGTGCGAGACACGTTCGGGCGCTTTTGAGACGCGCCCTATGATTGCGAGAAAACGTACAGTGTGTAGTGTACAGTGTATAATCAAGAAGCGCAACACGTAGCGTGTCACTCAAAGGTTGGACTGCTCAAACATTGGTGGTTGGGAATCATGGGATTCGTTCAGCTAAAATGGAAGCGCAGCTTACGCGAAAACCTGCAGAGTCACGTAAGCCGCGCTCGCCTTTCCAGGTCGTGGCGGCCGACCACCCGAGGAGCTCGCATCGCCGAGACGGTTGCCGACGTTGGTCAGACAGATGTCTCTATCCCAAGTGTTTGGTCCCGTTGGTTAAGCGCCGGGCGCTTTTACATAAGCGACATTATCTACTCAATACAGTAATTGGTTCCGACTTTACCCTCGCCACCTAATTTCGAGCCCTGGATTTACTTCGAGTCGTCGCTCAATAATATAGGTAAACAACTATATACTCAAACCACACAATCGTCTCATACGATCGGTCAACCCGACCAAAGCTCGATACTATATACTGTATATTCCAACCAATACCCTTGAGAAATCGAGAACGTGCGATAATCCCTGAGCCATCCAGTGATCTCTAGAGCACGAAAATGGCTACGCAGCCGGTCTCCCCGACAGCGAAGAAGGGGATCCGTGGGTTTCTACGTGAAAAATATGACAACATTAGGTCGCATTTACGAACCCCATCCCAGCAATTTCTTGAAGTACCGGGCTCCCGGGCTTATTCTAAATCTCCTACGCCTAGTGAACATTTCGACGGAGTCAGGGAAGGGCAATTTACTGGTCCAGTCGGGACTTCGTTACGGAAAACGGCATCTCTACCGGTGCTTGTTGTCGATTCGCTAAAAGTCGAGCCTACAATCGATGACCCAATGGAGAAACCCACCGATCCTAACTTCGAATTCGGGAGCTTACCCGTCCAAGATCCCACCCCTTCTTCATCCGGGCAAATCAAGAAGAATTCGGCCTGGATTGGACTTGGAAGCGCCCTTCAAGCTCTCCATCAAACTGCACAACACTTTCCTCCCCTTCAATCGGTAATCGGAGGTCTAATTTCCTGCCTTGACACCTGGGAGGTTGGATCTTCTAATTTCTCGGCATACATAAATACTCATCCCGTTCATGAGCAGGTCGTGATGAGGGATTGCGAAGACTACGAAGCCCTTGCGCAGGAGCTTACATATCTGAGTAAATCCCTGAACCAACATATCGGAGAATCAAGGTCATTTCGTATGTCGAATTGCATTAGCTATGTTTTACAGTAGGTGTCTACACTATCCTGAAATGGTTTTATCTGACGATAGTGGAAGATCCATTCAAGAACAAGCGAAAATAATTCGCGAGAAGCGGGGTCAGGGTATGGGAAGGCGCCTAGCAGAAGCCAGTGCCAAGGGGGAAGATCTAATGAATCATTATCGTAAAATCGAATCCCTATTTCGCCAACTTCAGGTATGCCTCTGGTTTAGGACATATGTATATGTACTGACCCCAGGTTAGACAGATGTCAACCTGAGCACGTGGAGCATTGCCAATGAACACTTGGCTGTACGTTCAAGTTGTTCCCCTACCTAATGATACACTCAACCTAGGTCTTCCAGAATACACGACTTGAAACATTATCACCCTCCAAATCGGCCCACCACGACTCGTCCCTCTCCACTGGAATCAATCGACGTACCTGCACAGAGGGTACCCGCACCGCGATTCTATCCGGGCTCGATGACTGGTCATGCGATCCAAACGCAAAGGATATATACGTAATGAGTGGCATGGCGGGGACCGGCAAGACGACCATCGCGTGTAGCCTGTCAGAGAGGCTAGAGGGGCGGAAACAATTGGCAGCGAGCTTTTTCTGCTCTCGGACGGCCCCAGAATGCCGTCAAGTACAGCGAATTATTCCTACAATCGCATACCAGCTCGCGAGATATTCGATTCCGTTCCAGGTGGCCTTGTGCGAGATTTTGGGCACTGAGTCTGGGCTGATCGCCCTGTCATGTACAAGGAGTATAGCATTAAATAATGGGAAGTGCATACATTATGATGCCGAGGTCCGAACCGGCGGGATGGGAGACGCCCGCGCAGCGGGCGTGCGCGGGAGTGTGCCGGGGCGCCGGGACACGAGTACGACTCGTGGGCCGGGTGGCCAATGGACTCTCTCTTCTCAATTGTATGCGTTATGGGATGGGGGGTGGGTAAGGAAAGAAAAATATAGAGAGAAGAATGAGCGAAGATATTGGTTGAGCGTGGCGACGTGGTTCGCAACAAGGCGCAGCCTCTGGTGCAGGCGTAGGAGTCACGTGCCGGTTCGATGATGGCGATATATCGCCCGACTCAGTATCAATCGTGCGACTCCGCAGGCTGCGTCGCACACTTCCACACTGAGTCTGGGCTGATCGCCCTGTCATGTACAAGGAGTATAGCATTAAATAATGGGAAGTGCATACATTATGATGCCGAGGTCCGAACCGGCGGGATGGGAGACGCCCGCGCAGCGGGCGTGCGCGGGAGTGTGCCGGGGCGCCGGGACACGAGTACGACTCGCCCCAACTACGCTCGGCCTGCATAATAGTGTAAGCTATTTATGCAAGGGCAAGTGAAGTCGGACGAGTGTCAGCGTGTCGGCACACCACTCTCATGAGGAACGACGAGAGTGGTCGCCCTGGAAGCGGACCTTCGGGGCTGGCGCCGATGAAGGTCCTGCGTGTGCCTGACGGTGCCCGGCTCGTCCGATGTGGTTTGGCGTGTGGATATGTTCAGCGTGGGAGAGGGCAATGTGCTGTTCATCTCTCCAATATCTAAAGTGGGCGTCGGACGCCCATCTACCCATCGATCGAACGACTTCTGGAGGAACTCCAGCTTTGAGTAGCCCGGTTGTGCCGCCAATTCTGAAAGCGTGGCCAGTGATTCTCTTTATGCCGTTGCGTGCCCAAATACTGTTGCATCTTTTCAGGAATGTATCTTTCGTTAAGCAAATGATTGAATTTCGGTCGGGGTCAGGGTATGCGAATAGGTGATGGTTTTCGGGTATGTTGTGGGATAGGTTTAAGTGTGCATGGAGAGCTGTGATGGGGTTCAAGGATCCGTGTTGTGCAGTGATTACTACGGATTCGCCTTTGGATTGGTGTGTTTTCGTAATTGGGAGGTATAATTCTCGTGAGCCGTTGTCAGAAATTGCAGGACCTAAGGAACGTCTAGATGGGAGTCGTGAGGAGTCGTGGTGAGATTTCGATGAACCAAGCAGTTCTCCGAGGCGGCATTGTGCCCAAAAGGCTACTAGTGCCGCTGCACGAGTAGCCACATCTAGTGGATTCGAAGTGCTGAGACCTTCGTTAAGTTTTCGTAGCATGTCGATCGTTACTGGGTGGCGGCGTGGGCGTACGGAATGTGTGGGAGTCATAGAATGTGCTCCTCGCATCATAAGATGTAAACGTGGGCTTGCGTTCCATGGTTGGTTGAGGCGGATGTGCCACGATTTTAAACCGGAGAAGATGTTCGCAATAGATGACCCGGCCATTGTGGATGCCAATGAGGCCGCATATGCGCAGAGGGTGAACTCTGACGCTGGAAGGGCCGTAAATTTATTCTTTTGGCAGAAGGTTTTGAAGGAGCGTACTGCCGATGCGTAGTTCGCGAAAGTGCGTTTCGCTAGACTCCTGTTAAGGACTTCTTGTATCCTGTCGGAGTGGGATGAGGATAGTTGAGCTGATGTCAGGTTGCTGAGTGCTAGGTGGTGTTGTGTGTGGTCTGAACGGTGGGGGTCTGTTGGTCGAGAATATGGGCTAGAGTGGTGATTGCGTGTGTGGGTATGTGGGCTTATTGTATGTGTGTTGTGGGATTGGTGGGCCCGGTGGGGAAGTGTATTTACTGCTAGATCAGCCAAGCAGTAGTGAGGCATCTGTCTTGCGGTGGATTGTTGGCGGTGTTGGGTTGTTGGATTAGGTAATATGAATAATCGAAATGGTAGGATTTGTAATATTGGGCAGTACATATATGTTATATGATTGTATGACTAACTGCTAAGGACAAAAGGCACGAGTAATAAAGTCTGATAGATGCAATGGGGTAGGTGGATGCAGTTTGGCCTGTACTTTGCCTGGTGTGTGTTTGTTACGGGAAGGGAAATCCGCTGGGTTATCGTGTGTGTTAACGTATACGAGTGACAGGTGTATGTTGTTGGGTAGGCAGCGCCCAATGATTCGTATTATCGTGTCATTTTGGTGGCGGTTGCGAGACCGGCCTGCGTGCCACGCCTGGACCACACCTTGGTTATCACAGTGGATTGTGATGGATGTGTTGTGAATTCCGAGCATGATGAGCCATTCGATAGCCATTTCGATGGCGATTATTTCGGCCCATCCAATATCTCTCCCGTTAGATTTCCAGCCTTGCATGAGGCGCCAGGAAAGGAATTGGTTATCGATGACCACACCGATACCAAAGGAAGAGGATGCGTCTGTAAAAATGGATAATGAGGCAGATGGTGGAGGAGGGGCAATGGAAGATCCGCAATCGTCTTGGGATAGGCGGTGTAACCACCAGGCAACATCGTTGTAAGCTTCCTGGGTAGTGGTCTTGCGGATGAAACGTAGTTTGTAAGCTCGTGGGAAACCTGCACCAAAAGCGATCAGGCCAGCTAGGTGTGGGCGGCCGCATGGGATGGCTAGAGCGCAGTGAATGAGAGTTCCGATAAGAATTTCCGTGTCCTTGAGGTTGTGAGATTTGGACGATAACCAATCTGAGGCTCGAGTGTGATATTTTTCTCGTTTTAGTGTTGGGATACGGACCCATTTCTCTGGTATGTTCCACTCGAAGCCGAGGTATGTGAAAATGGGGGCAAAAGGATGTGTTTTTGACGTTTTCCAGGGCCAACCCAGTTTGGATGCGAGGTCGTATATTGCTTGTTCTGAAAAAATTAAATCGCCTGGGGTGTGGGCGCAAGATGTGTCGGGGTCTTGAATAAATAGAAAGTCGTCCACCCATTTGAAAACCAGGCCAAAGCCACGCCGGGAGTATATTGCTGCTGCCGCGTCCCCACAGCGGCCGAACATCCCATTTGAACTTGCGGCGCCAAAGGGAACACGGCAGTCTACCCAGTATTGGTCTCCCCATCGAAACACAATGTGGGGTTGGTCATCTGGATGTACAGGGATTTGCCTATACGCTGCGTCTACATCAAATGTTGCTCCGCGGGCGTTAGGACCCAGCATGGCAATGGCATTTGCTACGTCGGAGAAGAATCCCCATGTACAAGCAAAATCGGATGTGTCTATTTGTGAATTAAGTGAAGTAGTAGAAGACGAGTCGCGAGGAAAGGAAAAATCTTGTATAATACGGAACTTGCCCGGGGCAGATGATTTCTCGACAACACCAAGGGGGGCTGTGCGAAAGGGGCCAATTAACGAATGGAGGGTGGCTCGGCTGTATGGGCCTGTGTATCTTCCAGCCTTAACTTCTGTATCTATATGTTCGAGGATGACATGTGGCTGATTCAGAGCTGATTTGTGGTTTTCGGGGGTATAAGTTTCATGTACAGGTGATTGGACGCCGATCCTGAAGCCTTCGCAGAGCCCTGTGGGGACATCCTTAAAATCCTCCCAAAGATCTAGTGTGTGTAATTCCGATTCCCATTTGTCTGGTAGGAGGACTGTCGAGACTTTTCTGGGGTCATGCACGACATTTGTAGGCACCGTGGTCTGCGGCTTTGCATAAGGAGCATAAATGCGGTGGATTTGGGCACGGGTCGATTCTGCAGCCACCGGCTGTGTTGAAACGGTAGCAGAAGGGCTTGTTGTCGATAGTCCAAATGCGGCCGGTTCTGGTAATGGCGATGGGGCGACCGTTGTGTTGTTCATTCCTCCTACAGTCCCCAATGACGTGTCCGAGTGTGCCACAACGGAAGCAGCGGTCTGGGTCCGTGCTGCTCTGTGGTCTGCGGGCTGGTTTGGGATTGGTGTTAGTTAGAAGGGCTTGGCGTCGTTGTATATGTCCTGATGATGAACTGACATCGTAGCGGGCAAAAGGGAGGGTTGTAATGTTTGTGATGGGTGTGGGGATTGCCCTTCCGGCAGCGATGCGGTCGCGATCCTCATTGACAATCTCCTGCCATATATTTTCCTGCCATATACCGGGGTTCAAGTTAACCCGTGTGGCTGCTTTCCGGACCTCGATGCAGTATTTGAGTAGGCAGTGCCACTTGGAGTCGCGTTCACGGTGCCGCCATATCATGCGCCAGTGGGACTCCCATGCTCCAGTAGCTCGAGGAAAATGTTCGTCAATAAGCTGTAGCAGGTTGGCCCAGGCTTGAAGCCACTCTTGTAGTGTCAGGGAAGTCTCGTCTTTAGGGGTTATAAGGCCATTGTTAGCCGATGCGACCACTTCGATCCTCTTTCCGTCTGCTGAGAGCCCGATCGGAGCCTTGAGCTTCTTAGACGCTTCTGGAGACCTTAGGTAGTCGAGCGTGAGGAGGGTGAGAGGAATATGTTCCCGCCATTTATCCTTCATGATTTTGTGAATGGCAATTGGTATGGTGACCGTGGAACCATCCAAGATTTCCTCCCCTGCTAGGTCTGGCCTGTGAAGGGTTTTTCGCCGACGTGGGGCTCTAGGCTCGGAATCCTCTGTCGGGTGATGTGTGAGAATATGTATATCATGTATTAAATGTGTGTGTAAAGGACGTGTGGGATATACATGGTTGTGGGAAGATCAGAAGGTGTGGTGGTGCATGAAGGTAGGGTAGATGGATCGCCGGGGGTGCTAATTAGCGCCGACGCATGTAGTTGTCTTGGGGACAAATGATGTCCGATATAGTGAACCGTGGGTCCTCTGTGTGAAAGGCATGTGAATGGTTTGAATGCGTGTGTGCATATCCATGCGTGACGTGGAGAAGGGGATGTATGTGATGGTATATGATGGACGCCTTGAGCGTATCGAATTGTGGGAAAGTCTCGTCGACTTAGGGTGTGTGATTGAACGAGTCATAGGTTTCGTCAACCCGGGGTGTGGGTGTGTGTGGGTTATGATGGGATACGAATGGAGGAATAAAATGGGAAGGAGATCAGGGGGAAGAGCAATCTCGTCGAATGCTGTTGGCCCTCGTCGGGCCGTACGGGAGTGTGTGGAAGAATAATGATTGTTGGAGAGAGAATCTTACCTGAATCGCTGGAGTCCTTTGATCTCCGTTTCTCTGATTTGGACAGAGCTTTGTCCAGCCTCTTGAGAGTCCTTAGGAGATGGTCGTTGCGGTTACTGGGGGGATATTGGGGAGACCTTTCGTGGGAACGGCTGCGGTCGCGCCTTCTGTAATGGCCACCATCATGTCTCCTTGGGCTGCGAGAACGGGATCGGGGGCTGTGGTGCCTTTGCCGGCGTCTATCTATGGATTCAGAGTGTCGGCGGGGGTGTCTCTGGTGGGAATGCACTCTTGATCGAGACCGCGGGCTGCGAGAACGGTGCTTGGCGTCCCTAGAGTGTCTGCGGTGACTGTGGGATCGGCTCCTGCGGATTCGCGAATGGCTATCTTGGCCGTGACGGTGCTGGTTGTGAGGTGGGCAATTTCGTGAATAGTTGCGTCGGTTCCGAGAATGGCGATATCGATCAGGCGAAGAGCTTCTCCGCCGCTCGGAGTGGTTGTAGTAAGCGTGGGGGCGATCCATGCTTGAGTTTGAGTGAATCCTACGCTCCCTCGAACGGCCTCGACGCTCTGTAGAATGGTGCCTTTGGCCGTGAGAATGTGCCCTGTGAGATCTTGGAGGACTTGGACTAGACAGGGTTGAGTTCCTTCTCCTTCTGTCATCTCGGCGTGGAGGCGATTGTGGTTGGGATGATGGGTGTCGGGAAGATCGCCTGTCGTGTAAGGAATCGCCGCGGCGCTCGGATTGTTGCGGAGATCGAATTATGGCACCTTCGTGGCTGGGTCTCTGTGATCCATTGTTGCTCCTTGACTCGTCGTTCTCTTGATTGTCGCCTGCGTTATGTCCTCTAGGAGGTGGCGAAAAATGATTCGGGTCAGGTTCGCCCTCGTCAGGGTAGGTGCATGGGCCGTCATCTGGGTGGTTCAGGCACCAGTTACATGACGGACGAGCTCTGTCGCATTTGGATCGTTGGCTCCTAATGGTGCAGGTGGTGCATTTTGGCTTTTGGATGTGGGCAGCCCGTCGAGCCATGTCCTAGAGGTACGGGGAGAGGGTTGGTCCGATAATAAATAGTATATGTGAGATATGATGTGTGGGTACTGTCTGATGGTTATTAAGAAAGAAAAATATAGAGAGAAGAATGAGCGAAGATATTGGTTGAGCGTGGCGACGTGGTTCGCAACAAGGCGCAGCCTCTGGTGCAGGCGTAGGAGTCACGTGCCGGTTCGATGATGGCGATATATCGCCCGACTCAGTATCAATCGTGCGACTCCGCAGGCTGCGTCGCACACTTCCACAATGATCCCGACGTTGGGTCACGAAATATCGGGAAGCAAGTCGAGCGATTGTTGAAGGCGCCGCTGATGGCGGTGAAGAATGCAATACCGGATAACCTAGTGGTTGTAATTGACGCATTGGACGAATGCGAGGACAGAAGCATGGTGCAACGTCTTCTCGATTTGCTATTTCAATATGCGGGAGAGCTTCCTCTACGGTTTTTCGTCACGAGTCGACCGGAGCCAGAGATATATAGGAAGATGGTATTTCGAGCTCCTAATTCACGCACGATCCTCCACCTGCATGAGATCGAAAAGTCACTCGTGCAAGCTGACATTGCGTTATATCTGGGCGAAGAGCTCGGTCAATTCATGTCACCCACCGCGGGCCAGGTCGAAGAACTTTCTCAGCGTTCGGGAAGTCTATTCATCTATGCAGCCACTCTCGTGCGATACGTGCAACTTGGGGACCGAATGGGTGATCATCAAAAGCGACTGGGTGCTCTTCTCGCCGCTGCACCCTCTTCTGCAAAGCAATATGCACAGCTCGACGGGCTGTATGCAACTGTCCTGAAATCGGCGCTTGGGAGCGAGGAATTGGAGGAAAGAGATGTAGAAGATGTGCGAGCGGTGCTGCAAACAGTCATATGTGCTCAAGAGCCGGTGGATGTCGAAACGCTTACAGCATTGGCAGGGCTTGACGATACGGAGCGAATCAACTCAGCCATTCAACCTCTGCGATCCGTGCTGCACCTTTCGGAAAGTAGCGGACTGGTGTCAACTTTACATGCATCATTCCCCGATTTTATGTTCAGCCGAGATCGCTCTGGGCCGTTCTGTTGTGACGTGAACGAGAGTGGCCAAGCGCTCACCCGACGATGTTTTACAATAATGCAGCAGCAGCTTCGATTCAATATCTGCAATCTCGAGTCGTCATTTGTACTCGATAGAGACGTGCACAACCTACCAGAACGGGTGGCGCAATGTATACCGTCGGCTCTATTTTATGCTTGTCGTTATTGGATTGATCACTTGGAGTCCTGCAAATTATCGAGAGAGCTCGGCCTGATGGTGACCGAATTCTTGTCGGCGCAGCTGTTATTCTGGATGGAGGTCTTGAACCTGAAAGGAGTGATGAACATTGGCATGGAAGTGCTGCTCAAGGCCAAACAAATTCTACAGGTGAGCTTCACACCAATGAATCACTGTCGCAACTAACGAGATTATCTAAATATGGAAGACCGCAGAAGCATCGCCCGAAACGGTGCAACTTGCTGAGGACGCGCGGAATTTTGTGACAACATTTACGGCAAACCCTGTTTCTCAGAGCACACCGCATATATACACATCCTTGTTGCCATTTTGTCCCATATCCAGCTCCATAGCCGACCATTATCTGAAACGGACTCGTGGGCTGATTGAAACCAGGGGGACTAGGGTGGACCGCAGGGATGCAGCAGCACTTGCACACTGGAGAACAGGAACTTCGGCAATCTGGGCGATGGCGTATTCACCTGATGCGACCCAGGTTGCCTATGGGTGCGGCGATGGCACAATTGCATTCCGAAGTGCCCATGATGGGACTTTGCTTATCGGCCCTGTTGAGGCTCATAGCGCTGATGTGTGGGACGTAGTATTCTCGCCAAGTGGGACTCAAGTTGCCTCCTGCAGCGGAGATCGCACCATCAGACTCTGGGATGCACGAAATGGACTTGCGATCGGCAGCCCATTCGAAGGGCATTCTGACAATATTATTTCCATTTCCTTTGCACCAGATGGTACACGCATCGCTTCTGGCTCCTACGATCGCACAGTCCGAATTTGGGGTGTCGACAGCGGCACACTTCTTTTTAACCCATTTAAAGGCCATACAGGCCCGGTCTACTCGGTGGCATACTCTCCCAACGGGGAGCGAGTTGCCTCCGGTTCCTCTGATTGCACCGTTCGGGTATGGAGCTTGATCGACGGCACAGTAGTCAAACCGTTCACTGGTCACACCGGCTTAGTCAGATCCGTTGCATTCTCACCAGACGGCACTCGTATTGCGTCGGGGTCCTATGACCAAACAGTCCGAGTATGGGCAGCCGATAACGGCGCACTCATCGCCGGTCCATTTGAGGGCCATACTAATTGGGTCATGTCAGTTGCCTTTTCATCTGACGGCACGCGCATCGCTTCCGGCTCGAGGGACTGTACAATCTGTGTATGGGATAGTTCTGGCGACACACCCGTCAGCAGTTTTCTTGAAGGCCACACCGATTCCGTGAACGTAGTTGCATTTTCTCCCGATAGCACCCGCATTATCTCCTGCTCCTCAGACCGTACCATCCGCATGTGGAGCACGCTTGCTACTATGCTTACTACTAATCCACCCGAAGGTCACACCAACTGGGTCCTGTCGGTTGCGCTCTCACCAGATGGTGCACGCATTGCCTCTGGATCGTATGATAACACTGTTCGACTTTGGAATGCCCAGGATGGGGCGCCTATCGAGTGCCCGTTGCATGGGCATACCGATGCAATTAGATCGGTAACCTTCTCACCTGACGGCACTCTCATTGCCTCGAGTTCCTATGACCAGACCATCCGAGTATGGGATCTACGTGACCAAACTCGTGGTATTGGGCCATTCAAAGGCCACACCGGCTGGGTGATGTCGGTCGCATTTTCACCCGACGGTACGCAACTTGTCTCTGGTTCAGAAGATCAGACTATTCGAGCCTGGAGCATACCCGATGGCAATCTTGTTACCGGCCCACTCAACGGGCACACTGCAACTGTCATGTCTGTTACGTTCTCCCCCGACGGCACACGTATTATCTCTGGCTCATATGACCGTACCATCCGAGTCTGGAACACCTCCGAAGGTGCACTTGCTATGAACCCATTCAAGGGTCATACTCAAGCAGTTGAATCGATATCATGCTCACCCATCGGCACACTTGTTGCCTCCGGTTCTGAGGACCATACCGTCCGACTATGGAACTTCAACGACGGCACACCTGCCACCTCCCCTCTCCTGGGCCATACAGCTACAGTCAATTCAGTAACGTTCACTCTTGACGGGGCGCGTGTTATTTCCAGCTCTGATGATCGTACCATCCGACTTTGGGACTCAAGCAATGGGTCATTGATTGGTGGTCCGTTTGAAGGCCATACTAATTCTGTCTGGTCGGCAGTCTTTTTGTTAGACGGTGCCTCGGTAGTCTCAGGTTCCAGTGATTGTACCATTCGATATTGGGATACTCGGTCTATCTTGCCTTCCGACCTGGCATACGATAGTTCTACCATGACTCCTGCCCTGAAAGAATCGGAACATTCTGTGATTAATCCCTTTGGACGTTGGTCGATTAGGGATGATGGATGGGTTCTAGATTGTAACCAGAGTTTGCTATTTTGGGCTTCACTCGAGAACCTTCGTTCCCTCCTTACCCCGCATTGTTATTTGGTTATTGGTCGGTTTGGGTCGACTGAGATCGATCTGAGTTCAGCTCTTCTTGGCGATCAGTGGCAAGACTGTTACATTTCTGATTGATTCTAGTAAATTACTATTTGGACCTAAGTGTAGTTACAGTAAATGCCGTGCAGTGCAGTAGTGGGATTCTCCACATGATTGCATATATTCATCTCTTCTATTAGTTGAAAGAAGACGCCCTTCCCTACATAGTGTAAAAATGACTTTGACATTACCTCGAGAAAATAATTGCAGTAATCGGCCGCGGTGCTCGCTGGATTGATTTATCAGTGGTCGAAGTTGTAAATTGTTGCCTTACAAATTAATAATGTTACGCCGTTCATTCTGGGGGTGTTAGACGGGAGCCGCATGTCTTGAACTAGGCAATGTATTGTGGTTTTGTAGTATTTATTGCCCCAACCAATGTACTAGTACATGATGGTCGCTTGGTAGTTTTGAATCCCCATACAATCTTTTCCTTTGTGGACTGAAAATAAGACTTGGTCAAGCAATGGGAAAGCTTCAGAAAGCAGTTGGGCCGATGAATCTTCCCGAGGTGAAGTGGTGCGATTAGCAGCGTACCTGCCTTTGAGTATAGGTCATGCGGGGCGCAGTTGAAATTAATTTAGCGAAGGAAACGTGTCCTATTGATAAATATCGAAGCGCGTACAGCGCGTCGCTGTCTTGTCCCTTGCGGTGCAGCTGGGTGGGCGAATTAAATGTCTGAACTTGTGGGGCACAGACCACGGCTGCGTCGAGTACAAAGCGCGAGATAAATCACATAGGATATCATCTATTATTGTGTGCGTACAGGATGTGGTTGGTAGGGTACGGCGTGGGAAGGAGTCGGACGAGTTTTGTAATCCAGTGCCTTGTGCAAAATAATGGTTGCGCGAGACAAGTTTGGCCGTTTTGAGGCGCGCCCGACATTGTAAAAAATATGATGTGTGGCAAATAGTGCATAATGGAGCAACATAACGCGTTGCGTGTCGCTCGAAATTGGAGCGCCCAAGCGCCGTCGCCGAGATCCATCCATCTGAGAGGACATGAGGGAGACCTGGCTTACGTGAAAGGTGGAAAGTAAGCAATGAGCTGTATGTTCCATAACAACTAGTACCAACCGTAGTGCAGCGCACCGAACTCAGCTGGGGATACCCGCAGAGCCCACTCCCTGGATCTGACAAAGGCTGACACACGAGATGAGCAAGAGCCCGGCCAGAAGCCCCAGAGCAGAAGCCAGGAGCGCTTGTGACGACCGGGATACGGCTACTACGTATTATTAGTCCATAAAACGCATGGCTCACTATAGGGGCTGCAATGAAAGACGCGGTTTGGCGTATTCTAGATACATCAGATAGACGTAGGTTGGGAGCCGGAAAGGGAATAAGGAACAATGTGGTAGTCAAGCGCAAGGTTGGTCGGGCGCTAAAGACTAAAGGACCCTTAGCGCCGGCCCCGATGGCTTATAATTATTTGTTGCCAAACCGTTCCTCCCTCGAGTCACAGTTAAACCATCCACCCGAGTGATTGCTTTGAAGACTCATCGATAGGCAAGCTGAAACTGTACAACTACAGATAAAAGACCCTCACCAAATCGCGATCATCCATCGCATTCGCGTTCGATAACCCTGGAACACAATGGCCTCCCCACCTCCTGCGAAACCCAAACGAGGATTTCGCAAGTTCTTGAGCGATACTTATCATGCTGTTGCTCGATCGCCCTCTCCATCTCGATCTCACCAGCCTCGGGAAATCTCGGACTCTGCTACAAACTTATCACCGCCCGCCAGGACAAACACTATAGCTGCAACAGTGCAACACTCTCAGCCCGTTTCATCTTCGATATCCAACACCTCTGCCTCGACAGCTCAGCTAGCGGGCGCAAGTAAAGAACATGGGGCTTCAAGCCTGCTTGATCATGTCAACCTGAAAGTTGACCAGATTGGGCTCAAACCCGCCCTCCAGGCGCTACATAGAAGCGCAATCGCATTTCTGCCCCTTCAGTCCGCAACAGAAGCTTTGATATCCTGCCTCGACGTTCTAGAGGCAAGATTTCCCATCTGCGCGCAATTGTCAGGTCCTAATATATGGTGATGTGTAGGCTACTACTAAAAATAAATCAGAATATGAGGTCCTTGCGTCAGAACTGAAAACGCTAGCCAATTTCTTATCACAGCACATGGATGCATCTCAATTCTTTCAAACTTCAGAATCTCTTGAACACATTGCCCTGTGAGTTTCCTAACGAGTTAGGGAAATGGCAACTGACAGTCGGCAGCTCAATCGAACGAGAGGCAAACTTAATTGAGAATAAACAGACCCGGAGCGCTGGAAGCCGACTAGTGAATGCGATTATGGACGAGGATGATCTAATTGGACATCTGCGGCGGATAGAGTCGCTTGTCCGACAGCTGCAGGTATATGTGATTCTTGTTATTCGAGTGAGTGGTGCTAACTAATGGATAGACTAACGTGTCTCTGAGCACGTGGGGTATTGCAAAGGCACAATTAGTGGTATGATAATTTGCACGTATTACGATTGCACCAGCTGATCGCTTGCTTATGCCAGGATACACGACTTAAAGACTTAAATCCCGCGAAATTGGCGCGTTACGACACAGAACTATCAAAGGGCTTGACTAGAAGAACGTGCACCGAAAACACACGGGTTGCTGTCTTATCAGGCCTTAACGATTGGTCGCACGATCAAAGCGGCGCAGACATATACTGGATGGATGGCATGGCCGGGACTGGCAAGACAACAATCGCTTGCAGCTTCTCACAACAGCTTGAAGAACAAAAACGACTCGCGGCGAGCTTCTTTTGTAGTCGAACAACACCAGAATGTCGGATCGTCGGGAGGATCGTACCAACAATTGCGTATCAGCTCGCGCGATACTCGATTCCATACCGAGGAACACTGTACGAAGTTCTAGAGAATGACCCGGATATCGGGCTGACAAATATCGGAAAGCAATTCGAACGATTGTTAAGGGAGCCATTAATGAAGGTGAAGGCGGCAATGCCAGAGAACCTGGTGGTGGTGATCGATGCGCTCGATGAGTGCGAAGACAGAAATGGTGTCCAGCGTCTACTCGAATTGCTATTTGGATCCGCGGCTGAACTCCCCATCAAGTTCTTTGTGACGAGTCGACCTGAACCAGAGATCTATAGGACTATGGTATCTCAAGCCCCGAATTCTCGAACGGTTTTGCATCTACATGAGATCGAGACGTCACTTGTGCAAGCCGATATTGCATTGTATCTGGCAAAGGAGCTCGGACGATTTATGAAACCTTCCGTCGACCAAATCGAACAACTTTCTCATCGATCAGGTAACCTATTCATCTACGCAGCCACGCTCGTACGACACGTCCAACTCGGGATCCGACTAGGTGACTATCAAAAGCGACTTAATTCGTTACTTGCAGCCGCCCCTCGTTCAACGAAACAATATGCGCAGCTCGATGAACTCTATGCGACTGTCCTGAAGTCGGCGCTCAACGGAGATGACCTTGATGATGAAGCGGCCAACGACATCAAAGCTGTGTTACAAACGGTTGTATGCGTGCAGGAGCCGGTGGATCTGGAAACGCTCGCGGCGTTGGCAGGTTTGGATGATGCGGAACACGCAGTTTCGGCGCTGCAGCCGCTTCGATCCGTTCTCCACCTGTCCGAAAACAGTGGACTAGTCTCGACGTTGCATGCGTCATTCCCTGACTTCATGTTCAGTCAAGAACGCTCTGGGTCATTCTTTTGCGATGCAGAAGCCTATAGTCAGGTGCTCGCTCGACAATGCTTCACGATCATGCAACACCAGCTACGATTCAATATCTGCAATCTCGAGTCATCATTTGTAGCCGATAAAGATGTGGCCGACCTACAAGACCGAATCACACGTTGCATATCGCATCCCCTATTCTACGCATGCCGATATTGGGCAGATCATCTATGTTCGTGCAAATCATCAGAACTGCCTACACCGCTGGTGGAGGGGTTTTTGACGATTCGGTTACTGTTCTGGATGGAGGTGCTGAACCTGAAGGGAGTGATGGGTATCGGGGTGGAGGTGCTATCCAAGGCCATCCAATGGCTACAGGTAAACAACCATCCGGTTAGGTCATCCAGGCAATTGATAGGATATTGCGCAATAGGTAGAAGAAACATCAAGTGAAGTGATAGACCTCATAAGGCTAGCCGAAGGCGCACGGAAATTCCTGACAATATTCGCAGGAAACGCTATTTCTCAGAGCACGCCACATATATACACGTCCCTTCTCCCCTTTTGCCCCAAATCTAGCATTATATCCGAGCATTATCGGAAACGAACGCATGGGCTGATCGAAGCCAAAGGAACTGGGGTCGATCGTTGGGACGTCGACACGATGCCACTTGCAAACTGGAACACAGGGATATCACCAATCTGGTCGGTGGCATACTCGCCTGACAGAAGTCGGGTTGTTTATGGATGCAAGGATGGTACGATCGGAATTCGCAGTGCATACAACGGATCGTTGCTTGTCGGTCCTGTCAAGGCACATGATGGTTGTGTGTGGGGAGTGGCGTTCTCACTAAATGAGACTCAAGTTGCCTCTTGCGGCGAAGATCGCACGATCCGACTGTGGAATGTGCGAAATGGAGTTGCGATTGGTGAGCCCTTCAGAGGGCATTCCGGGGACGTTACATCCATTTCCTTTGCACCAGATGGTAGACGTATTGCCTCCGGCTCCCGTGATCGCACAATCCGAATTTGGGGTATCCCAACTGGCACACTTCTTCCCATTTTGTTTGAAGGTCATACGGATTGGGTCGTGGCGGTGGCATTCTCTCCCGATGGCACACGAATTGTCTCTGGCTCCACTGATTGCACTGTTCGAGTATGGAGCTCCATCGATGGGGCGCCAGTGGCTGGGCCATTCATTGGTCACACAGGCAGTGTCAGATCTGTTGCATTCTCTCCAGATAACACGCGGGTGGTTTCGGGGTCAGATGACCGAACCATCCGAGTGTGGGTGGCCAATAGTGGCGCACCCATCACTGACCCACTCGAGGGCCATACTGATTGGGTTATGTTTGTTGCATTCTCGCCTGACGGTACACGCATTGCCTCTGGTTCGAGGGACAGTACAATCCGTATGTGGGACTTGTCTAGTGAGACCCCGCTTAGCGCTATTCTCGAGGGTCACACCGATACTGTGACCACAGTCGCATTTTCACCCGATGGCACACGCATTATTTCAGGTTCCTACGATTGCACCCTCCGCGTATGGAGTGTACTTGCTACTTCTCTTGCTTCCCGCCCACCCCAAGGCCACACTGGCTGGGTTTTATCAGTTGCAGTCTCACCCGATGGCTCACGTATCGTCTCTGGGTCATATGATAACACTGTTCGACTTTGGGATGCTCAAACTGGCGCGTCCATTGACAATCTATTACATAGGCACACCGATGCAGTTTATTCGGTAGCCTTCTCCCCCAATAGTTCCCTCATTGCCTCGGGTTCCTACGACCACACCATTCAATTGTGGAGCCTGCATGACAAAGCTCTTGTTTTCAAGCCGTTCAAAGGCCACACAGATGAGGTGACGTCGGTCGCATTTTCACCCGATGGGACATGGCTTGTGTCTGGTTCAGCTGATAAGGCCGTTCGAGTCTGGAGTATACCTGATGGTGATCTCGTTATTGGCCCTCTGAGTGGGCACACTGATGTAGTCATGTCTGTGGTGTTCTCTCCCGACAGCAAATGTATCTTTTCTGGTTCAGATGACTGCACCATTCGAGTCTGGAACACCTCCGACGGCACACCTGCTGCAGACGCATTCAACGGCCACACTCAAGCAATTACTTCTATATCAGTTTCGCCCATCAGTACACTCATTGCTTCTGGCTCTGAAGATCGAACCGTTCGACTGTGGAACCCAGATGACGGCACGCCTGCCACCCCTCCACTTCGAGGCCACACAGATACAGTCTATTCTGTAGCATTCTCTCCTGATGGGGCACATGTTATTTCTGGCTCTACAGATCGTACTGTCCGACTATGGAACTCAAGTGATGGAACGCCGATCTGTAGCCCCTTCGAGGGTCACACTAGTCCCGTTTATTCAGTAGCATTCTCACCAGATGGTGCATTTGCCATCTCTGGTTCAAGAGATTGCACTATCCGATTCTGGAACATTCGTGATATTCCCTCTTCAGACCCGGATTTCAAGCATTCCATGCCTTCTCCCGATCCCGTTGAAGTGAAACGCTCTATTTCCAACCCATTTGGAAGATGGTCGATTGAGGAGGATGGGTGGGTTATGAGTAGTGATCAACGTCTGTTGTTTTGGCTTCCAATCGAGACTCTTCGTTCACTGCTTACCCCCCATTGCTACATGGTGATTGGTCGATTTGGGTCTATGGAGGTTGATCTAAGTGATGCATTGCTTGGAAATGACTGGCAAGATTGTTATATACATGATTGATTATTTTAACTGTCCTTTTTACATGACAATCCTGGAGAGGTCGTACCAGAACTCGGGATCGAAAAGTCTGGAAACGACAACGACGAAAGCTTAGCCTAGAAATGATGATACTGGATTCAAGTCTAGTGAGCCGAAACACGCATCAATAGACGTCAGGTTGAGACCACTATTTACGTTCAATTCTGGTGGAATCGATTTAGATGTTGTCATCATGGCGTACTCCGCAATGCCGGAGAGATGTGATATTCTCGAGTAATTTTGTAGTGTTTATCGCCTTAACCAATCTACATGACGGTCATTTAGTTGTCTTTTGAATCCGCAATCCAACGGTATCCCTGTGTCGACCGAGAATAAGATTTGGCCAATTGGTTCGGCAATGAGTAAATTTAAGAAAGTGGTCGAGCCGATGGATCCTCCCAAGGTGAAGTGATGTGAACAACCGGGTTCTTATGTGGGGCACAGGCGGGATCGTTTTGACAAAGGAAAGCGTGTCCTATTGATATGTGTCTCGTGTCGGATGGCGCAAAGCGTGTCGCTGTATCTTATCTTGCGGCGTGTAGCATATACTAGTCGGGCAAATTAGTTGAGAACTCATGGGTTAAAGGGTACAGCTGTGTCAGGCACAAAGCGCGAGATAAATCACATATATTGTTGTTTATAATTGACAGAAGAGGGATGAATTAGGGATTGCGACCAATGTTCGTTGTTTTGGGTGCTTAGCGAGTTGATCCCTCCGTGCACGTGACCCAGTTTTTTTTTTTTTTTTTTTTTTGGGTACGATTTATAAGGCGGCCCGCTACGAGGCAGACACCACGCAAAAGCCACACTAACTACAAACACACCAGGTACGGACTAGCAACAACCACTCCCCCATCATGCGCGCAGCAACAAAGGAAAGGAAGGGGCGGGTAAAACACCGAACGCCTGGGTGGAGACAGCATAGGGCGTA
>JBBBZN010000154.1:0-22152 GCA_037974915.1 Ceratobasidium theobromae | reverse complement strand
CGTAATTCGCCGTATTAGTGGAGACGCGGCGTGTACAGACTAATATTTAGTGATACATCACAATGTTCATGGTTCATCAGCATATGTATCACCAAATCCCAGCTCAAAATTTGTACCTCGCGAGTGTGTGATGCAGCTTCCACATCTTGGTTACAGTGGCGTGTACGGCTGTCCTCTCCCTGATGCACAGTAGCTACCAAGTTTTGGATGTGTCGTTCGTGTGCCTGGGCACAGGTAGGTTTTGCACCGTAATGTGATTGTAGTCTGGCAGAGTTTGCGACTGGTTGTTTGCAGTACAGGCACCATGTAGGCATAGGACAAAATGACTTAGAGCCACATTGGAAACAGGTGAGTTGGACTTAGGGGATTGCCCGTACAAAGTTCCCCGGCAACTAAAATTACAACGTCATCATGCCCATAACAGCTAATCGTACCTGATGTACACAGATATTAGTTCATTTTTGCTCCACGCATATATTGTCACTTCAATTGAGAACCTCCTCGGCGAAGCACCAAAGCGCTCCAATGCCGTCAAACGGGATAAGTGAAGCAGGTCATATGGGGCACTGTGTCCATCTAAATGCTGCACTTGGAGAGTGTGCGTCCTTTGATTCATCGCTACTCGATGCACACCTGTTGACATCCAGAAACCAACATACAAGTCTCCATATATATTTCTACTCATGTCAAGCAACAATCCTCCAGATCACCTGAAGCATAATGTGAAAAAGACCGAGAAAGGTCTGATACTTCGTAAGTAATTTGTCTTTCACACTTGGCTTGTGGCTGATTTTCCCAATTCCAGAGGCGAACCTTGAGCAAAAACATCGCAACCAGGAGGACAACGAAGTGAAGAAAAGGCTTGTAGCTGAGGCAAACAGTGAGTATTTTTTGCCAGACCAGCTAGTCAAACGCATATTCAAGTCAGGCGATAGTACTGAAATCCAAGGTGTGTCTCAAATTTTTACGTGTCATTCAGCTGCTTAGTGCTGGACAGGCATGGACAATGATGATCTTGAAACCCTCCTCACCTGAGCTCTGCAATTGACTGGAATCGATTACAGCGAGGTGTGCGAGAAGGGCGAGATGGGTCTGGAAGAGTTGCGAGTTGTCATCAAGGATCCAGAGGCCGCAATGGCTGAAGCTGAGAATCTGCCGAGCATAGTCAAAGGCAAAGCGAGCATCGAAAATACCCAGACACAGTACCAGGCCCATTATCCAGGTGTAAGTCGTGTTTTTTGATGCCTGTGGCGAAAACTGACTGTCTTTCCAGGTAACCATCGGTAGTGCTTCACACCTGCTTAGCCCAAAGGCCACTACTCAAGGTAAGTAACTCATGGCTCATTCATTAATTGTCGATCTCAAAGGTAATGCAGTCACTGTCGAGAAACCAACCATTGGTCCCTCAATGTCTGTGACACCCTCAGCTCTGAAGCGCTGTCTCGATGGTGCACCTGACACCAATACACCCAAGAAACAACACACAGGAGGCGAGAGCAGATCTGGCACATCCTCTGTGGGTGCCAGTCTGCAGCCCACTGTGACTACTACCAGCACCCAATTGAAGCCATCAAAGCCTGCTGCTACTGCTGCCAGAGGCAAGTTTCCGCCCCTTGTGAAGACTGCCGCTTTCTATGGAACCCCAGTTGGAGGCGCCAACCTTGGCATTACGTCACCCAGCCATGCTCAGCCACAACCACGCCCAGTTGGCAAGCACGTGATCAGCACTTCCCACGGCCACATACCCTCCAGTTCAGGCATTGCACACACCCAATCTGCTGCTTCCGATCAACCTGCATTGCCTCCCTCGCTGGTGTGACACACTGTGAAAACATCCTCCCAATCGACTGTTCCCACTCTGCCCAGCAACACACCACAAGTGCATCCCAGTCTACCCCCATCTGTCGTGTCCCATGGGGCAACTATAGTCCCTTCACATAGCAGAGCCCCAGCCCTGGTCCGCCAAGCCGAAGGCACTCAAGGCAAGCTCACAGCAAGAGCACCCATGGTGAATGCACCTGCAACAAAAGTGCCTGCGACCTGCCCTTCAGCATCTGGTGGTCTATCAAAGCCATTTGGCAGTCCATCGAAGCCACCTGGCAGTCCATCGAAGCCATCTGACACTCCACCGAAGCCATTTGGCGGCCCATCGAAGCCACCTGGCAGTCTATCGAAGCCATCTGGTGGTCCGTTAAAGCCATCTGGCAGTCTGTTGAAGCCATCTGGCAGTTCGTCGAAGCCATCTGACATCCAAACCAAGTTGAATCAGCCCAATAACCAACAACCAAAGCCCATTTGCCCTGTTGTACAAGTTTCGGCCTCCGCCTCTATAAGCAGTGGTCCCAGCGCCACCAGTGCCTCTGGCAAAGCCTTACATCCCAATGTTGGCTGTTGGGAAGGTGAGATTGTCGTCTTGAACAAGGCTTTCGCTAAGCAAAGTATGCATGCACTTTTTGAACTGTAACTGCATCGTGTCAGGTCTCAGCCAAGCGGCACTTATGCACTTACAGTGGGCGCAGGCCTTCTTGTGTCGAGGGCAAGGACTGGGACAATGGGCTAGCTCAGATGACGCCTTAGGCGTTCTAGGGAGTTTGTTGGAACTAGTAGATTAGACCAAGAGGTCGAGTCTTGCCTTTTGCTCGACTCGACCCATAGTTTATATACATGAGAAATGCACAGCTATACATAATCGTACGAGTCATTTCTAAATCCAATACCATAACGAATGCGCAGCTATTTGCAAAACTGTATCAAATGCGCAGCGCCTTCTAACGCTTCTAGGGTCACCTGACTTACTTATCTCCTTGGACTCCTAGGTTCCCATGGAGTTATCGTTTTCTGTGCTTGTTACGGCGTTTAGTTGTGTCAGGCCGTAACACTACCCCCCGTTCAGGTCCTGGGGCCTCGGGGTGTCTCTCGTGGAAGTCATCTACTACCTCCTGGGCGTTTCTGACATTCTCTTCGGGCTCCCAACTATCAGCTTCTTTGCCGTAGCCTCTCCAATGTACATAGTACCATAACTTCCTTCCTCTCCTCTCAGAGTTTAGGATTTCTTCTACCTCATACTCCTCTTCACCTTCTCTGGTTACTACTGGAGGGAGGGGTACTGGTTCCCTCTGGAACTCATCGATGGGTTGTGGGTATAGTAGGGATACGTGGAAAACTGGGTGTATTTTCATCGAAATGGGTAGTTTCAATTTGTACGATGTGTTCCCAACTTTCTGAATGACCTTGTAGGGTCCTAAGCGTCGATGTGATAGTTTCCTGGCTGGTCGATCGGTGGTGATGTTTTTTCCATCCAGGTAAACCTTGTCTCCAATTTTGAATGAAGGGGCTTGGCGTTTCTTTCGGTCATAATATTCCTTGTGCTTTTGCTGCGCCAAGGTCAGTGCTGCTTTCGCTTCTTCCAACCCTTTCTTGATAAATTCAGCATGCTCATCCGCGGCTGGCACTTGCTGCTCAGTAGTGTCACCAATGGCAAACCTGGGATGGAAGCCATAGCATGTGTAAAAGGGGGATTTTTCACTTCCTGCGTGTATCCCATTATTATAGGCAAATTCTGCCAAGGGAAGATAAGCAGCCCAGTCTGTCTGGCGGTGGTTGACGTAATGTCTAAGATATATTTCGCCGAACTGGTTTGCTCTTTCGGATTGGCCATCGACTTGTGGTCTATATGCGGTGGAGAAGTGGGAAGCTACTCCCAACCTTTTATGAAGCTGTCGTAGGAATTTGGCGTTAAAGTTGGGCCCTCGATCCGATATTGTTTTGCTGGGGAGGCCATGCAGTTTCCATACAAAGTTTACAAATAGGTTTGCCACATCGACTGCTGTTGCGGTGGACACCGTTGGGATGTAATGCACCATTTTGGAGAATCGGTCCACCACAGTAAAAATGGCATCGTACCCTTCTGATAAGGGGAGACCTGTGATAAGGTCGTATGTAATTTCGTCCCAGGGATGGGATGGGAGGTCGATGGGGTCTAGTAAGCCTGTTGCAGGTTGATTGGAGTGCTTAGAGCGGATGCATGAGTCGCAGGCTTGGATATATGCTGTTACTGCCTTCTTCATATTAGGCCAGTAATATTTGCGACTTAATAGTTCCAGCGTCCTAAATCTTCCTGGGTGCCCTGCTACAGGGGCATCATGGCGACTTTCGATTATGGCTTTTCGGATTTCTTTTTCCTTTGGCACGAATATGCGCTCTTGGAAGTAGAGCAAGCCATTCTCGTATTTCCAGCTTGTCAGCTTTTCGCCATCCTCCAGTCTTTCTACCACCTTTTTTGCGTTCTCATCATCCATTAGGGCATCCCGGATCATATCATCCAAGCTGCTGTCTGTGGATATTTCGGCTATAAACAAGCCTGGATCGAGAATCGAGGAAGGTTCACCCCCCCCTTTAGGCGGTTCAAAATCTGCTCTCCTTGACAGGATATCAGCTTTCTTGTTCTGGGCTCCTGGGCGGTATTTGATTTGGATATTATAATCCGCCAGGAAATTTGCCCATCTAATTTGCCTTCGGTTTAGAACCTTCTTAACTGTAAAGTGTTCAAGGTTTCGATGGTCAGTTAAGACTTCTACTGGCATCTCTGTTCCTTCCAGGAGGTGTCTCCATTCTTTCAGAGCACGAATAAGGGCCAGCATCTCTTTATCAAAAATATCATAATTCCGTTCTGCTGGCAAAAATGATTTGGACAGAAAGGCAACAGGATGTAATTTTCCTTCAGTGTCTTTTTGTGACAGTATGGCACCTGTAGCGAAGTTGGATGCATCGCATTCCAGATAGAATTTTTCATTTGGTCTAGGTTGGATTAGAGTCGGAGCCTCTTTCAGGCTTCTTTTGAGCTCTTCAAATGCCATTTGTTGGGCTTCGCCCCAGTCCCATTTCCTATCCTTCAGCAGGAGCTCAAATAGTGGCTTAGCTTTCTTGGAGTAGTTGGGGACAAATCGTCGGTAGAAGTTCACAAAACCCAGGAATTCTTGGACATGTTTAACTGTCCTTGGGGTTGGCCAGTCGACTGCTTTCGACACCTTTTCAGGATCGGTTTCAACCTTGTCACCAGACACAATTAATCCCAGATAATCGATTTGTTCCACATGGAAGGTACATTTTTCAGCGTTGCAGTATAGATTATTTTTTATTAATCGCCTTAGTACTTCCTGGACTTGTTCTTCATGTTCCTCTTGCGTTTTCGAGAAGATTAGGATATCATCTAGGTAAACCACCACGCATATACCCAGCAGGTCTTGTAAGATTTCGTTCATAAAGCATTGGAATGCCGCTGGTGCATTGGTGAGCCCAAAGGGCATAACCAGGTATTCAAACTGGCCGAATTTGCATTTGAAAGAGGTTTTCCACTCATCTCCTTCTCGGATACGGACTAAGTTATAACCCCATTTCAGATCCAGCTTTGAAAATATCTTGGCCCCCCTTAGTCTTTCAATGAGTTCATCAGGGAGTGGGAGCGGATAGTGGTCGCGTTTGACCATAGTATTCAACCGACGATAATCCACGCACATCCGTAGCTTCCCATTCTTCTTTTTTACAAAGAGTACTGGGGAGGCAAAGCTAGATTTGCTTCGTCGGATCAGCCCTTGTGCCAATTGGGCTTCAATGGTTTTTTTCATTTCGGCTTCTTCGGTTTCCCCGATTTTATAGATGGGGCCATGCCCTGGTTTGAACTGTTCATTAAGTTCGATAGCCAGGTCGTAGGATCGATGTGGGGGCAATTCTGTCACTGCTTCCCCTTCTGCAAAGACCTTTTTCAGACTATGATAGACCTGGGGGATTCGTTTCATGTCTTCTTCCAAGGAAGCCAATTCTTCCACCTTTCCGCCAATGCAAATGGCAGGTTTCTTGATACAATGACTGGCGCAGTAGTTTGATGAAAAGGCTACTTTATTTTCTGCCCAGTCAATGTCTGGTCTGTGTAATTTGAGCCAGGAGATCCCTAGCACAATATCGTGACGTCCTAGGTTTACTACATTGCACTCGATGGTTTCCTTATGGTTTCCTAGTCGTAGTTGGAAGGTGCATTCGTATTCCACCTTTCCAGATGCGATTTCTCTACCGTCAATCACTCGGAGTTTTCGTGGTATTTTCTTTTTTGTTACAGGGAGTCGATAGTCCCTTACCAATTTTTCGTGTATGAAGCATGCGCTTGCTCCAGAATCTATCATGGCCCACCCATAGAATGGTTTAGGCATTATAGTGGTTTTCTTGTCAGGAGTCGTACTGCAAGGTGTGGCGGAAAAATATAAATTCAATTGAGAGGTGCTATGTACAGAGTATATTTCATAGTCGTTATTGTTTGCCTCTACCTGTTGCAGTATGTTGCCCAAAACCGTACTCCTGTCCCGGTTCAGGCGTCTCCTTTTAAAGACTCCTCCTCCTCTTCTTCTTCTTCGATTTCTACAGCGTGTCCGCTTATCGATTTGGAGGGGCAGTCCCTGGCAAAGTGTCCTCGTCCTCCACAATTGTGGCAGGTGCTAACCTGTTTTCCCTTGCCAGTATTGTCAACGTCCATAGGGCCTGGCCCTTTTGGATCATTCTTTTTGTGTGGTGGGGGCAGGGGGCGACCATCTTTGGAGAGGGAGCGAAAGGGAACCTGGACTTTTTCAGGTGAACCCGACCATTGTACCGTAGGGGTGAGCACACCCTTCGAATTTTTCCTGATGGAGAGGATTTGCCCTTTCTTGGCTTTCCCATCTGCTCCGATCATGAAAACTGCATCTCCCACATTTAATTTTTCACGCTGTGTCGCGTTAGAGGGGGAGGTGCTAGTGTTTTTGGAAGTCAAGCTTCCTTTTGACGGGTTGGACTTAAAGGTATCCATTATTGCTTCGATTCTCAGGGCTTTTCGATGTAGTTCTTCAAAGGTAGCCATTGTGAAATCGAAATCTTGGGTCGCCATTACTCCCTTGATGTCATCTTTCATCCCATTGTAGAACATGTCTCGGAGGGTTTCATCATTGTAGCGGAGGGAGCTGGCGAGCAGTTGGAATTCAGTCAAGTAGGTTTGGACACTGGCCTTTTGCGCCAGGCGTCGTAGTTTGCTTCGTGCATTTTCTACCTTATTGACCATCATCCATCGTTTATTGAATTCGTCCCAAAAGTTGGGTGTGCTGTGAAGCCAAGGGACGGGGTTATGGCGAATATATTCCTCCTCCAGATAGGGTTCCAGCCATTCATGGGCTTTCCCTTCGAGATAGGAGATGATAAAAGCGATTTCTTCGTCGCTGGTTGCGTTAGGGTTGGTAATGGACAAGTAGTACATGCATGCGACCCGGAAACTGGGGGCCTTTTCCTTGTCTGTTCCGTCGAATTTGCTTGGTTTGGCCAGTTTCACCTTGCTGGTTACTGGGCCAGGGGCAGGGGGTGCAGCAGCTCCCGCTGCTTGGTTCTGAATCGTTTGGTGTAATTGATTTATTTCTCCTTGAATCTGGGGAATAATCGTATTAAGAAGCCCTTGGACTTGGGCTGGTAGGCCTCCCAGTAGGCCAAGCATTGTATTGACCGTCCCTTCCAGGGCTAAAATTCGGTCTTTTTCTGAGCCTGTCCCTCCCAGTGTGGTAGGCATGGTTGGGTTCGACATGGCTTAATAGCTGATTTGGTGTGTATAGAGGTAGAGGGGCTCTCAAGGTTGGTCTCCGAATTGAGACGTACGATAAAAATAGTGTTGCTCGATCGAGCTAGATTGGTCTGGGAAATATTTGAAGGTGATATGCGCACACTTGCGTATGATATAACGATTATTCGGGTTTATGAATTTTTCAATTTTGCACCCTACTATTCGTACAGGAATTTTTAGTCTTTTTTCAAGTTGGTTTGCGCAGTATAGGGCTTGTTCCAGGAACGTCCTTTGGGTCATACAATTTCAGTATTCCTCTAGGACATCTCTCCAAGGGACCCAAATGTTTTCTTCAAAAAGGTTTTCCCAACCGGCAATAATCCAGTATTCAACAAGATCAAAAAGTACTTCTCCCAGGTGGATCAGGAGTTCTTCGTCGTCCTCGGTACGTTCCTGGGGGATAGGGATAAGGTAGGAGCGCTGGAAACGAATGGTGGAAGGCGATCGACAGTAGTCAACACGTATAAGGGTGCAGGTGATGCTCTTGTAGAACGCAATTTCTGGGTCCTCCGTGGGAACCAGGGATCGAGCAGTAATAGCGAGGTGTAATTGGTTACCACTCCGATTTTCTGTGATGACCACTTCGTTTTCCGCGAAGTATGCTCCGTTGTAGTCCTTTCCCAAGTAGATTTTGTATAATCCACTTTTATGTAATATATATTCTCCAGACCGTTCCAGATCAGCACTCTCTTGGTGCATTCAAATTTGGGCGAGTTTAACTGCCTCTACTGGATATAACAATAGGTCGTGGAGTGTAAAGTCTCGAAGAGCGAGTTTTGAAGACGATGTGAGGTGGTATCCGACCCTTATGCCGTCGATCTCGAAATGTAGTAAGGCGTAATAGGGTTTGTGTTTCGAGTCAGGTATATCACCGTGCCTATAAGGACTTTTCTTGGTAACCAGGAGAAATTTTCCTTCTGGGGTAAAGATGATGTTCTGGTTTTTTATGTATAAGGTACGGGGTAAAAAGCCCGTTTGGTAAATATGGATTTGATAAGGGACTAAATACAGATTATCCAGTTTTACAGGTTAAACACCTTCCACTGGTCCCTTTTCCACTTGCGAGCAACGTATTCGTATTCAGAAATTTTATAAAATACCCAGCCTATATGTTTTTGCTGGATAACGTGAATTTTTGCCTGAGCTTCTAGAACTCGGGCAAGTTCAACCCTTGCGCTAGCGAGGCGAAGTCGGGCGGCAGCGAGCTCCTCCTTTGCTTGGGCAAGCTCAACCTGTGTTAGGTTATAGAGGGTATGCCTTCACCGAAGGCTGGTGCGAATCAGGAGTTAAAGGTGGCAAAGGTTAGCTGGCTCGCAGCTAAAGCAGAATAAGTAATAACCATAACACTTAAGCAGCAGTGGGCAGGTCAGGTCAGAGCGTCCAGTCTCTGTAGTTAAACCAACAGCTTAAGCTAAGTGGGGCTGGTAGAATTAATACAATTAATTAACTAATCTACAAGTAAACTAGCTAAGTAACTAGAGCTATAAGAAGGCAAGAGAGTTAGCAGAAGGGTGGCACTCAGGCCGTAGACAGTGAGAACAGTAGTAACGGCAAGCTACACAAGAGCTAAGCCGACGGCTGAGTCACTAGCAAAGTTAATGCCGCTTATGACTACCTTCAGGGTTACCCGGTGTCTGTTGGGACTAGGCCTGTAAGATAGAGAAGCGACAGTTAGGTCTCTGAAGTGCTTTCAGTGGCTTAACTAAAGTATAGAGCGCAGATATTACTGCTTGCTAAGAAGAGTGGCTAGTAAAGTGGTAAAGAGGAGATGCATTCTACAGACGGCCATATGGGCTATTTATACAGGAGAGTCCAAGGCCATCTTGTGGCTACATCAAGAGTAATTGGAGAATCAAAAGGTCATCATCAGTTCGTCAATTGATGAAGATGATCAGTTCATCAATTGACAATCAATTCATCAAATCATCAAATGCTAGAGGAATCTGTTACAGAGGCATCATCAGTTCATCAAGCATCAATTGTTCCATGATCATCAACCCAAAGGACAGTCCTAAGTCCCTTAGGCCAGGCTGAATCCACCAGAGGGGCTCTGAGTGTTTCAGCATCCTTGATACGCAGGTATCTTCGTCAATATTGATCGGACGGAGACGCGCTTAGGCTCATTGGAAAGAGCGCGTCGAGTAGCGTCGGAACGCATGTTCTCCGATCTCAGACCGCGTGGTATATCCGGAGATATAGCGCATTTACTGTTGGTACAGCTCGAAGGTGCGGCTTATGTAATACATTTAAGCGCCGCAATATACCTTAAGATAAAGTATATTTATTCCATAGATCACATGATTGCATACTAATCATATAAGCACCGGAATTGCAAAAGCGCTGGGCTGCTAGTTAAGAACTGGGCTCTTAAGTTAAGCACTGGGCTCTTAATGGCTAAGCAACAGTGGACTTAGAGTCTGAAGTCCACTGGCGCTTACATAAGCTAATGCGCAAACTTAAAAGTGAAATAACTCCGTCAATTCTTAATTAAATGCTTTAATTAAAAATGCTAGAATTATCAGAAAAATCAGCCGGATCGACTGATGCTAATAGCGAATCGTAATTCGCCGTATTAGTGGAGACGCGGCGCGTTCAGACTAAAACTTAGTGATACATCACAGGGGCATAAAGTAGTGTTGGCCCAGGTCGATATATTGGCCATGTCTATGGCTGAGCCCTTGTGGCAACGATGGCAGGTCCAGCACTTCTGATGCATATAACCCATAATAGGCAATACCACTACCTCAATTTCATGCCATTCACCCCAAGGATGACTTCTGGCTGGAATGTTCCACACAATCACAGTGTCGATGACACAGAGAACCACATACTTCAATAGATGAAACATGATTGATGGTCAGGATTGATAGAAAACTAGGAAGTTCGGGCATATGACCACTGTGGATCTGGTTCCTTCATTGCGGGTCAAGACTTGGGGCTCAATCACCACCAGGGGCAAGGCCTCCATTGGCCTTGCTACAGGGTGACTTGCACAGTGGGAAATTTGATGCAGATCCACCTAGTTCATAATTAATCGGCAAAGTGTGTCTGGAAAATCAGCATCAAGTCAGTGCACGACTATATGCACACCAGACACCATGCCATGGGCCAGCTCCAGAGTCAAAGAAAAGCTTTGCTTGGCCAGCGACTAGGCCAACCTAAATTAATTCGGTCCCTGATATAGATATACTAGCTACCAGAAGCAACCCAGCCTGTGCTGGGCCCTATCCTCATTAATGACCCTGGTACCCAGCTGCATAAAAATCCTAGCATGAGCCAATGAGCACCTGATATATCACTGTCTAGACAATTTTACCTACTGGTTACAGAGTACCTATTGTCAGAGGGACGAGGTAGTCGAAGGCGGATGTAGCATTAAACAATGTTACCACTGTCATTACTAGAGTCCCATCAAACATACATACAAGATTATATTCATCAATTCTGTCCACAAAACTCAAAGATTCTCCCAACTCTGCCCAACTGGGGCTGATACTTCCCAAGGAAGCTCCAGCTTGGCCTCTTCGCTCAGCTCAATCTCACAGCTCCACTTGACTGTCCTTCTCTGCCAGCGTCCAGCAGGGCCCGCCGTGCTCACACACCCTTTGCAGAACAGTCCATGGTCTCTTTCTCCTATTCCTTTTTCCTTGCCTTCGTCCATTGTTTTGATGGTAGGCGAGGTAGACACTACCGGGGATGTGGAATCCAGCCCCTTGGGTGTGATCACATTCACCATGATGCACGTATCCGGGCTGACAGAAACATGGTCTAACACATACATGTAGGGCAGAAACAACAGTGGGGCAGGAGTTTCGAATAGGGTCTTGGCTCTGGGATAAGTCACACGCAGAGTCAAGTCAACACCAAGGGATATTTTAAAAGAGTTGTTTGGCAAGACGTGATAGGCTCGTGCTGAGAAATCGAACCAATAATCCTGTTTGAAGAGCTCACCTCAATTTGTGTCTTGGAAACAGAGTTGTTGTCCACGAATACACTAGCATCCCCTGGAAGTAGGATAAACTCGCTGGCATTGGTGATCTTGCACTGAGAAAGTACATGAGAGCAGGCGAAAATGTTAAGAAAAACCAACTCACAATCAAAAAGACGCTTTCCTTCTCTCGCAGCACACACAGCATCAGGAAAAACAGCAGGGGGTAATTAGACATGGGGCATAATAACAGGCAAATTAGATGCTTTTATTTCAGGGGGATAGGAAATTTGCCCAATGTGTAATTTACCAAGACAAATACCATATATGGGAAAAAAAGTGAAAAACTGCAGAAATGGTTGTGGGCATCTATGGGCAAAATTTTCCTCTTTAGGCAATTTCAAATGTCCATAAAAGGAAACTAATTATTCCAAATATATCCAAATATATTTTATTTATTTTTCTCTATTACTTTCCTTTTTGGGATCTGTCAAAATGTCCTCCCATATATGGTCTAGTCTATTGGCAATTTGATCATTCTTGCCAACCAGCCATTATTTTTTTTTCCCCTTGTGCCCAAACAGGCTAAATGCTATAAAGCACCCCTGGGTGTGTGTCTGGGTGCATGGGCATGTGATGTGGTGGGTTGTGGGCACAAGTGACTTGGGCTGTTTGGTGGTGAAATGGCAAAGTCAGAGTCAGGTGACAAGTGGCTGTTCTTGAGAGTCACATGATTCTTGTCTGTTGAATGATAACTCCCCTTCCTGGGACATCTCCTTTGAGTACAGAGACAGGTTTGTGGTATGACTAAGGGTGTGTCAGCTTTCCTCTTGGAGGCCCACTACCTAATAAGGTTATGATTAGCTTATGTAATGCTTATGTAAGCCAGGATTTTTATTCCATTCCTGCATGAATCAGACCTTTTTATGACAGGGATAATCAGGGTGTAATTTGGGCTAACCAGGGATCAGGTGCAGGGGGGGTTAGGAAACTGGTAAATGGGATAATTAGATGTAATTTGCTTGCATTATCCCCTGCTGTTTTTCCAGACGAGCCACTCAAGCTCAGCTTCAAGTTCGAGCACTGTAATAACAACCTTGTGCTCCCCTGCATAGTTCAGAATATTGCTATGTCCTGGGATATCAGATATAGCGTTGAGGACTCCAGCGTGTGCAACTTGGGCCTGACGTCAGACTGCCATGGCTGGCATGTTACCAGCCTTGAGTGAATATGAGCAAAGCAAAGCATCTAGCTCATAACCCCGGACTTGTGGGCTGTTTGTTTAGTTCTGAGTCCTCGGCTCCTCGGGACGTCTGGGAAGGAGGCCTGATTCTCCAAGATGAGAGAGTAGGCACGCCACTTCCGAGTTGAGGAGTAGCTGTTGAAAGAGTAAGCACTACATCGGGCCAATTTTCGCCACTTTGTTGAGTGATCGATGTGCGATAGTGCAGAGAGACAGCAGACATTGCCTCGGTCGATTCCGGAATTGATGCGTGTATGTCATAGCGCAGTTTCCAAGACGCATCAGTAACAACTAAAAGTGATAGATTTGTCAGACACCAATAGTTTGCATAAGGATGAGAAACATACCATACATCAACATAAGTTTGGCGGTACCATTGGTCTCGGCGAGCATAGTCATAGTGATCCTGGCCCTCCATTCATCCCTCCGGTCGTCCTCAAAGGCCTTTTCCCATGCTGTGCGAACTCCTCCCTTGACTTATTGAATCTGGATATCAAGCTCTTGAATGTGGTTGGGGATAGCAACTTGACAAGGCACGAACATGTCAAGAAAGTGTTGGACATCTTCGACGCTGATGTTTTTGGTATCAAGTGTGCGACCATACGCGCTGAGGAACTCGGCTTGCTCCCGAGCTACGTTACACTCTTTTTGTGATACCTCAAGTGAGCGCTGGGTGGCATCCACAGCCTCATCTTTCGAGTTGGTTGGCCTTGGCGTGGGCCCATGCATCGAATATGACAGCATTTCCTGTCCCATCCACTCGCACTGAGTCCTTGTTGATGCAAGACGGTAGCCGTTCAACATGGACTTGATTTTGTCCTTGCTACGATGATATCAGTACAGTATAGGTGACGAACTGTGCAGCCACTAGACATACTTTGAGATCCAGGTTTACTCGCCACTTGATTTTGGCAGTCGATTGAAAGATGGTAACCGACCCAATGCAGTTGCCCTGTTCAGCAGCATTATGGTGACGGCATGGGCAGCTTGCTCGGGGGTCATGGTGGAAGGAAGAAAGATGATAGAGTCAGGTGAATCTACACACAAAGTTGGTATGGAATGCCTCATGGAATGGGTTGAATTGGTGGCGCTATGATGTAATCCAATTGAAAATAAATGCAATACAAAGCAGACAAATGCGACAAACATGAATTTATCTGCTGTGATTTACAGCACAGCTACCCAGTCATTGTGACTGCTATATGTTGCTAGTACTAGATAACTAACTTGTCGTGGCATAGTAATCGTACCAGCAACAACCCCATCGGATATCAACCTATTACTCTAAGCACGGCAATATGTAAGCACCTGAGTTTATAACTTTCATTTTGCAGTTAGGAGGTCGACTATGTTACAATTTTCCAGGCTTCTGTGACAACTTGAATGCATACATGGATGTTCAGCCCCAAACCCTGGTTTGGTTCGATAATAGTATCACGTGATCACTTTTTGCTCTTCACTTTTTGGGGGTTCACATGATCGTGTTTCGGCCGGGGGTTCAAACGTGCAACGACAGCATTACAATTTGGTGCGTCGCACTGAGTGATAGTACACTAGTATAGCCACTACTTCATATACCCCTATACCTCCCTAACACTAATACATGTGAAAAAGCCTAACCCGTTTGCTGAATATTTGGGCCAACTGGACACGTATACCAAGTAGGACTCAATCCTATTCTACCTATCATCTTTGAATGTCACTCAAATTTGACGCGGTTTTCGAGCATAAGGTACTTTATAAGTACTTTGTTCCTTTCTCGTATAGACTCTCTGTTTGCCAGGATAAGTATGCACTAGCGAGCGGAAATCGTAGAGTTATTCTTAGTCAACCCCTATGCACCACCGCCAAGGACACCGATCGCCTCTCATTACAAACACCCTGGCTGGATTCGGCCTCCTATCTCGAGCCCAGTTCAGCCCTTGCTTATCATAGATGCTATTTCACCAGAAAACAAGGTGACCAAAAGAAGGCCGGGGGCTGGTTGGATATATAAACCCAGAGGTGAGCGAGACATTCCCCTGCGGATCACCACTCACCCTTGTGTTAGTCCTCACCTGTTCGTCTGCATCATTGTCACGTCTGTCATCTACCATGACTGGATTGTCTGCCATCACCCTTCGACGGTGTCTCATCCTTGCACTGTTGTGCCTAGCTATATATGCAATCCCTCCTGTCGATGCCCTGCCACTGTAAGTGCCACCACCGCACTTGAGCAATCACTAACAACTTGCCCCTATAGTCTCCAACCTGACAATCACCCTTTCACTTGTGCTGTTGGCAAGAGACCGCATCCGGCTCCATCGTTAGACAGGCCCCCAATCCTCATGCCTGCAAATAATACTCAAGAGTCCCTTACTTGTACGCCTCATTCTCGTACAGTGCGCTTGACATTAACATTGCTTGTAGATCCCAAGCTCGCTTATGACTGTTCCATTCTTTCAACCGTTTCTCGCATCTGCTACCAGGTCTATGAGACAATGACCAGCACGCTCAAGCTCGCTCATTGGCCATCCATCCCTGCCCGCTTTGTCGTCCTTGAGCAAGTGCCCAACACTGGTATCAAGCTCTCCTACAAGCCACTTGATTTGATGATCCACCTGCATCTGCTGTCGCCTCCACCTGCATCCATCACTGCGGCGAAGCCCCTCACTGCAACTCGAACCACAAGCACCATTAATCTTCCATCCCCAACTACTGCCCACACCTGGCACAAAGGGACAGTGCTGGTCAACCGTAGTACATGCCAGCATTCAGGTGTTTGGCTTTGCGATGATGTCCTGCGATATATCGCCAAGTCTCTCATCGGCCAATGGGTTTTTGCAACCTGGGTGCACCTAGTTCTGGCATCCGAAGCCATGTGGTCGTTAGCCTCGGATTTGGCCATGGGTTTCCAGCACAGTCTCGCATCCTGGGTCGATTCCCTTTTCGTATACGCCGAGTTATTTGCTTTGCAGTTTTCTGGCCTGAAGCTCGACCAGCTCGCTTATGGAGCCTTGGAGCTTGTTTTGAAGTTGGGTGCTGCATGGTCATCGATATTAAGTTCGATTGATTTCGAGTTTATCTTCGTGTCCTCGCCCTTTGAGGGTTTTTTCGAGCAGCTGGACTTTAGTGCCTGGTGTTCATCGATATTGGATTTTGTGCTTTGGGATTTTGGGATCCTGGCTCTGCTAGTCTTTGGGAGCGCCTTTGTAGCAGCTCAGACTTCAGAGTCAGTCCGATCCAGTTCCAACACTAGCATTTGTCCGATCGTTGCCTCCGCATTGCCTCCGGCTACTGCTCTCAGACCCACCATGAACGACACTCGTTTGCTCGCCCGCCTTTGGCTCCAATTTCAAGCTCCGACCGCAACTTATGATCGAATGGCATCATCCTATCAAGCCTCAATGTGTTCTCAGGGCCGAACTGCATCTACATGACCTGGTCTGTGGTAAGCACATGATTATTTATTCCCCCATCTAGTATTCACCTACACATATTTAGCACTTATAATCATGGTGCCCACTGACGTTTATGACAATATCCTGTTCTATAAACTCCGCCTCGCTCCCGAACCGACTCGCCCAACTCTTCTGCTACTTGGATGGCATCCTACCCAGGATGTTGATCAGAATGGGAGTCTCAAGGTAAGTTAGCTTGAATCTTATCTTATTTGACAAATTATCTAACCGTAGACGTGCCTTGTAGACTGTGCTCACCGAGTCAAATCAGTTCCAGCACGTGCAAAATCAGCACAAGGATCTTGAGCAAGTTGATCAAGACGTTCAAGGTGAAACCCTAGATGCGGAAACCACCGAAGAGCCGAAGGGCCGGCGTAGAAAAACCAGGTGTGGGTGTCGGGGGCGGCGGCACGGGCGGAACGGGAATGGGGAGGCGAATATTGAATCGATTTCTGGGGAATCAAGTCAAGCGGGCGGAAGTGAAGTCTGTGGTTAGGTGGTGTGGCGGGAATTTCTGATAGCTTTCAGCTTGTTCTGTAACAAGTAGTTTTGTGCTGTGCTCGAGTATTTGTGCTAGTAGAGTAGATTAATCATTTATTTATCCTGTTCATTTTACAATGTGGTTGAACTTTTTGTTACGAGTCCATACGCGATGTGCGTGTGATAAATCTTTTCAGCTATGATTGAATGATAATTGAGGCCATGTAGAAAAGGCTGTTAGAATAATGTTATATATGCGTGACGTCCTTCATTTAACGCTATAATGGGTTCGTAATAAACCAAGGACCAAAGGACTTAGTCTTGGTGTGGGACCTGAATCATTATAAACTCGTAAAAAGGTCGAAATCCTTGAAGTCACGTGAGCAATTCCACCGCTGAGACCCTGCATCATGTGATCGTGTTTATGATCTCACGCGACTCGCTTTGCGATAACATTTACCTCTAGATAAAAAGGATGACCGAGTAGATCGTAGAAGTAAAGTTGGTAATATTTCCGAAGACGAGAATACTATCCTCTTAAAGGTACTGACTCCAATCCTTAGTATATCCTTCCGTCTTCTGTCGTGTTTGCGATCCAATATGCCTGGACCATCTCCTATAGTCAGCCGGTGTCTCGCCTTTACGTGATATTTTTTAGCTTATAGCTGATTCCGCCCATTAGTGCTCCAATTGTAAGTACCTTTGGCTTGTTGAAAACCGCTGAGTATTCTCTCGCACGTGCAGTCTCCAACTTGAGAAATATCGCTGACAAGTCGTCAGAGACCTTCCAGCCCTCAAGCGGGGGAATGATAAACAGAATTCACTGATATGTACGTCACACCCTTGTTGGGAGTATTTGCCTCTAACTTTACCTTGGTCCCCCATGATCATTTCGGACCTTTGACTGACTTGCATCTGTCAAGTCTATGTCGACCAATGCTCTCCAACTCGTTCACTGGCACTTCTCAACCTGGAATTTATCTACTAGTTTGTAACTCTTGAGCGGCTATTGCCACGAGTATCCAGCCGCCTTTGACTTATGATCCATCTGTGCTTTTTCTCGCCTCCGTCCGCCCCATTTGAACAACACTCTCATCCCAACTCGGACTCCCAATGCCGTTGATCTTCTGTTCCCGAGTACTAATCGCTCGCAGCGCGGAAAACGCTAGAGGTAGTGGCAAGCGGTAATGAAATAGGGTGCATGCACGCGAGGCGCTGCGCATGCCTTGATCTATCTGTAACACTTCTTAGCATATCTCTGGTGGCGCTGATCTAACGGTTATTGTTGATCGAACTAGAACTTGGTGCCATAGCCCAGGTGCACACCAGGGAAAAGCGTTAAAGTATATCGCCCGGTGAGTTTCTGCAAGCTTGGTACATGTAGTTCACGCACTCGTGATCATGTAGGTCGTTGGTTACGGAATTCGTCGTTGTATTTTCGCCTTGCGTCGATTATTATCTGCATCACGTTGCTGGCGGACATGACACCCGACCAGGTGTAGCTTCGAGATGTTATGGTTCTGGTCATGGACTCTGTGTCATCATCAGTCCCTGGCCCGATTGTCGATCTCCATGTCATGATCATTCATCCTCATTGCGAGCTTCCGAGATGGTGGAGTTTAGCGCCTAGCGGTCATTGATATTGGACTCGTTTAGGAATTTGCGAGGTTGGCTCGAGTTGTTGTGTCGTCGTCTGAGGCAGCTAGATATTGACTGTGATATCGTACGGGAAACCGTTTCCTGTTGTGTACGCTCGTCATTCTAACTCACTGTGAGCGCGCACACGTTCCACTTGATAATAAGATTTTTTTTGACTGGTCATGGGGACAATGACTGGTACACAACTATATGGCCACTCCGCATCCCCCACTGGCCTCCCACGCCACTGCGGTGCGGCGCAAGAGGTCTCCGTCACATTGGCTCCTGGAGAAGTTTTCAGTTGTTTTTCAACTAAATTTAGCCCCACGTTTAATTAATTTCATTCTACTGCCTATCGGTTCTACATTCGTCAATACATCCAGACATCCGCCCACCAACCCCGAAACAGAGAAACCAGGTTCATGGTCAGATCAACGAGCCACAAATTACCACTCGCAATTGGATGGGCCATTAATGCATTTTTCTGCTGTAACGTTATGGGCTGTGAGAAGGAACCCACAAAATAGTCGTCAAAAAGCAGAGTGGCGGTGCGTTAGAGACATTGGTTGTTGGTGCACGAGGACAGGTGGAGCATTGTCGGAAGCCCAATGGTTGTTGCTTGAACTGTTTTGCGGAGATATGCGGGCAGAGGTATATGGACTATTTTGGGGATCCCATATCCAAGACTTGTTGACCACGTTGGGCGCGATATCGTATACAGGCTGGCGGCCTCGGCAAGGGCTGGATGAGACACTGGCCAGGGGTATTTGGCGATGGGAGTTGTGTTTGGTAGAAGGCGAAATCCAAGTTCCACGTCGTGTTCTTAGACATATTCTAGTTGATTGCGTTGTAAACCGCCCAGGAATGGTCATTGGGAGGACAACTATAACCCACCATGTAATATTCCCCTCTGCTCGTCACGCAAGCGCATATATCCGGCATCACACCGAGTCCATTTTTCGCTGGGACCGGGGCGAGTGGCTAGGCAGATGGCCAGCGCGGACGAAGACACCTAGGTGGCTCAAGGTGGACTGGGCGCCTAATCTGAGAGACTGGACGCGATGGCCTTGTTAAGCGCCGAGGGCTGCGTTGACAGCGTTGGACAGTGGGCGTGAATGTCGAGATCATATGGGTCATGTTGTGAATATATTAAGTTGTGGGATGTTTAGTGTGTGATGTCGATAGCCTGGAACGAAGAAAATGCTGATAGCCGACAGGGATTGTGGAACGTAAAAGTGGGAGTGCGGTCGGAAATAAAATAGTTAGCGTGCGAGGATGAAATCCAAGGCAGAAAATAATGATTATATTATTATGTAGAGTGTGGACATCAAGTGTGATTAGCGCGGGAGGAACGGACACACTTGGGATCTGGCCTCACACAAGAGGTTGGAGCGTGGGGCATTCCCGATGAGACGTATGGCGTGTAGCGCAGTGTGCAGTATATAGCAAGCGAGGTCGATGATGTGAGTTCCCAGGTGGTGTCGCGGTGGTTGTCAGTTGGGAACAAGGGAGGTCAGGTCCGGCGCTTCTGAGGCATACAATCCATAACAGGCAATACCGCCACCTCGATTTCGTGCCGTTCATCTCAAGGATGACTTGCAGCTGGAATGTTCCGCACGATCATGGCGTCGATGACGCGGATTATTACGTATTTCAATAGACGAAGAATGATTGATGGTCAAGATTCATAGAAACTAGGAAGTTCGGGCATGTGACCACCATGGGGCTGGTTCCTCCATTGCGTGTCAGGACATGGGGCTCAATCACCACCAGGGGCAAGGCCTTCATTAACCTTACTACGGGGCGACTCGCACAGTAGGAAATTTGATGTAAATCCACCTGGTTTATAATTAATTGGCAAAGTGTCTGGAAAATCGGCATCGAGTCAGCGCGCGACTATATGCACACCACACACTGCGCCATGGGCCAGCTCCAGACTCCAAGAAAAGCTTTTCCTAACCAATGACTGAGCCAAGCTAAAATAAATCAGTCCCTGATATAGGCATACTAGCTACCAGAAGCAACCCGGCCCGCACTGGGCCACCGACCCAGCTGTGTAAGGATCCTAGCGGGAGCTGATAGGCATCTGTTACATCATCGTCTAGAGGATTTTACCCACTGGTTACAGAATACCTATTGTCAGAGGGGCGAGGCGGTCAAGGGCGGACGTGGCACTAAACAACGTTACCATTATATCAAAAACCGTTTTATTACCGAGTCCCACCAAACATACATTCAAGATTATATTCGTCAATTCCTTCAATTGCATACTCGCAAAACTCAAACATTCTCCTAACTCTGCCCAATCGGGGCTGATGCTTCCTAAGAAAGCTCCAGCTCGACCTCGCTCGGCTCAATCTCACAGCTCCACTCGACTGTTCCTTCTTCGCCAGTGCCTACCGTGCTCGCACACCCTTTGCAGAGCAGCCCGTGGTCTCTTTTTTCTATTCCTTTTTCCTTGCCTTCGTACGTTGTTTCCACGGTGGGCGAGATGGCACTACCATCGAAGTGGTGGAATCCAGTCCCTTGGGTGGGATTACACTCACCTTGATGCGCACATCGGTGCTGACAGGAACATAGTCCAACACGCGTAGGGAAGAAACAGCAGCGGGGCGAGAGTTTCGAATGGTGGTACGTTAAGATTGGGCAAAAACAGTGTGTTTCTCTTTGGCGAGGAAAAAACTAGATTGTCCACCTGTGCGGTTTAGGGTCTTAGGCAGCAGGATAAGTCGCTCGCAGAACTGAGTCAACGCCAAGAGATGTTTTGAAAGAGTCGTTTAGCGAAACGCGCTAAGTTCGTGCTGAGAAATCAAACTAACAATCCTGTTTGAAGAGCTCACCTCAATTTGTGTCTTGGAAACAAAGTTGTCATCCATGAATACGCTAGCGTCCCCTGGAAGTAGGGTAAACTCGATGGCATTGACGATCTTACACTGAGAAAACACATGAGAGCAGGCGAAAATGGAAGAAAACCCCACTCACAATCAAAAAGACACTTTCCTTCTCTCGCGGCACACACAGCCACTCAAGTCCAGCTTCAAGTTCAAGCACTGTAATAACAACCTTGTGCTCCCCCGCATCACTCGGAATATCGCTATGTCCCGGGATACCAAACGTAGCGTTGGGAACTCCAGCGTGCGCAACTCGGCCCCGACGCACCGCCATGACTGGCTCATCACTAGCCTCGAGTAAACATGTGACAAGCGCAACATCTTCCTCAAGAGCGGTGACTTGCGGGCTGTTTTAGTTCTGAGTCTGCGGCTCCTTGGGACGTCTGGGGAAGGAGGCCCAATCCTCCAAGACAAGAGAGTAGGCATGCCACTTCCGAGTTGAGGAGCGGCTATTGAAAGAGTAAGCGCTACATCTGCCCAATTCTCGTCACATTGTTGAGTGATCGGTATGCGGGATAGTGCAGAGAGGCAGTAGACGTTGCCTCAGTAGATTCCGGAATGGACACGCATATGTCGTGGAGCGGTCGCCAAGACGCATGCAGTCTGCACTCAAGTATGTCAAAATCACGATATAAGTTACGATCGTATAAGCCTACCTCTAATACACCAAGCGAGGATATCAATGCCCAACAGCTGACTAAAGTGGGCCAAATAACCTCGTGCCCTCGTGCAACGTCTCGAGCGCACCTCGAAGTCCCGAGGTCGGCGAACTGTGAGCATGGGTATTAGACGTAGATATAAGGGACTTTGCTCGTCGCAATGAAGGCCCGAAGCTAGCAGGTGGTGGGGCCAAGGTGTTGCCAGTCATACTCAATCTCGCATTGGGCACAACCGAAGTAGAATGT
>JBBBZN010000153.1:0-22200 GCA_037974915.1 Ceratobasidium theobromae | reverse complement strand
GTCACTTGGTAAGCTGGTGGCGCTTTGCAGTCACGTGCCATGGACACCAATTAGATTTACATAATTAAATACAATTAATTGCTTGCAGAGTGTAACTGTTGGCACCCCTTGAAACATGGATGTATGCTACCTCAGCCTCCCCAAGAAATTTCTTGGATCATTCAGCGCTACAACATTCCGACATTTTTATGGCACATCCATATGCGTAAGCGCTTAAGGGAAGGGAAGAGGGGATCCACAGAACAATCTCTTTGGCTATATGTACGTACCAGGTGAGGCAACCGTAAGTCGTTGGACCCTCCCCCTCCCTCGAGTAGGAAATACTGTCGCTCGTCAGGATTATTACACATTATCGGTGTATATGCGCGGCTATGATGCGATCTAGGTTAAACATACCGGTACCATTATTCGTAAATATATAAATTCAGCTTTCGCTTCGCATCTTGTTCAAACAATGTGGTTCGTGTATTTCGGGGACGCAATCCACGCAGCATATACAGAAGAGGGATTGCGTCATCGTACATATAAATTACATCAAGTGAAAAACCAGCCGATGAATGATCACACGCCCCTCCGAAGATATCGTAAATCACCTTAAGTGGCGGACACCGCCCTTCATTTCAGGATCGTTTTTGGCAAACTTCAGTCTAGAATCTAGGAGTTCTAGGTCGTTTCCCATATCGCGTGCCCATAAACTCGCTCGCGTTGTCAGGATCGTCGAGGACCGAGCCACGCTTGGCTTCGCGATCACCAAAACTGCGCTCGCGGTCCTCACGCACACCAAATTTGCGTGGCCCTCCTTCTCTATCTCCGAACGTTCGACGTTCGCCCCTTTCTTCGAACCCCCTGCGCTCGCCACGGTCTCCGAACCCTCTACGTGCCTCTCTGTCTCCAAAGCCTTTACGCTCCCCTTGGCCTTCGAATCCCTTGCGTTCGGCCCGATCACCAAATCCTTTGCGCTCTTCTTGGTCACCGGGTCCTTTACGCTCGCCTTGGTTTTCGGATACTTTACGCTCGCCTTGATTTTCGGATACATTACGCTCGCCTTGGTTTTCAAACCCTCTTCGTTCGAACCGATCTCCAAATCCTTTGCGCTCCTCTTGGTCTCCGAATCCTTTACGCTCGCCTTGGTTTTCAAAACCCCTTCGTTCGAACCGATCTCCAAATCCCCTGCGCTCCATGCCCCCAAATCCCCGTCGCTCCTCCCTATCACCAAATCCTCGTCGCTCCTCCCTATCACCGAATCCCCGTCGTTCCCCCCTATCACCAAATCCTCGACGTCCATCGGCGTCCCCAAAACCTCTACGTTCGGTCTTCTCTCCGAATCCAGCTTGTTCATCCCTCGACACCCACTTTCTGTCCCGCTGGCTCCCGCGCATTTCCCATGGCGAGCCCTTAGGAGTCCTGCGTCCGGGGTACTCGGTCCGCACCGCTCCGAACCTCTTAGTGCGTCCGTCATTGTAGCCTAGCTTGGTCAGGAATGCGTCGCTCACATGGGGCTCTCGTTCGAGCCCACCGGCGCCAGTGGCCCAGTCCTTGCAACCTTGGAGGATAACACCCTTTTGAACGCGCAACTCGGGGCCCTTGGCAATATAATACCCGAGAAGAGAAGCAAAAGTCTCCTCGACAGACATCGGATCGAGGTGGGGTAGGGTTTCTTTGACAATCATTTCGATCTGATTCACCTTTTCGAGAGAGCGAGGCGAGAACGGTACAGGTCCAGGAGCACGAGGAGCGTCTGGGAATCTGGAGCGGATGGCGCGTGGGACAGGCGGGGGAGTGTAGAACTTGGCAGGGTCTTCATCGTGCTTGGAGGCGAGAGCGAGAACTTCAGCTTCGATCTGTTTGACGGTGGTTGGCTTCATTGGCACGTGAGTAAGCTGCCACGTGACGAAACCGACTTCCCAAGGAAGGAGCACCAAATCGCCTCGTCCTTCGGTACCGGCTCGGCCCGTGCGACCGACTCGGTGAATATATTGATCGGAGCTCGAAGGCATTCCAATTTGAATCACGCGAGTCACACCAGGATAGTCGACTCCACGCGCGGAGACGTCGGATGTAACGAGAACCGCGGCACCAGAAGTATCTTTACGGAAGCGATCGGATGTTCTAGTGCGCGAGTCCTGGTCTTTTTTGGAGTGAATCTCGTAGACTTGGGTGCCGCGCCCAGCGGGTAACGTATCTCGGGCGAGTTCGCGCAAAAGTTGCCCGTACATTTGGGTCATCTTGGTTGTAGGCAAGAACACGATAACTTTGCTCTTTCCCGGGTTCGAGAGCTGGTCGTGGGCAAGGAGGCGGAGAACGTGAGGGAGTTGATCTTCGGCCCGAGGGACTACTGTATGGAATTGGGGAATGTGAGCGTGCACCGGCGAATCCTCGTCTTTCACAGTGCTGATAAACATATGGTTCTTGTCCAGAGTGGACCGGGCTACTTGTTGAATTGCGCGGGAGACTGTCGCGGAGTAGAGCATTGTTTGACGTGCAGGAGACTCGGGGAGGTATGAGGTAATATCTTCAAGATCGTCGCGGAAACCCATGTCAAGGAGAGTATCGGCTTCATCAAGGATGAGCTAAATGGATAGTTAGACCGGGAATTCTAATTAATTTCATAATTCACCATTTGGGTATTTTTAAGTCCTTCGGAAATCGAGGGTTCGCTCTGAAGCAGGTCGCGGAGTCGGCCTGGAGTAGCAACGACGATATCACGGCTACCGCGCATCCAACCACGCATTTGTTCGCGCTTGCTGTTCCCACCGACGAAAAGCCTAACTTCGAAGCCATCATGGTGCGTGGTAAGCTTGAGAGCTTCGTTTGCAATTTGAGTCGCCAGCTCGCGGGTGGGGCTGATAATAAGTGTACCAGCGTCCTGGCGTGTGAAGGCCCTCGCAGCCCGAGCTTCGTACATGCGGTCCTTCTTGAGGCCAGCCTTTTCGAGTGCGTCTTTCTTAACGCGCTCGATGGCAGCAACACGGGCCTCGATAGCTGGAACGAGGAACGCAAGAGTTTTGCCAGTACCGGTTTTGGCTCGTACCAATAAATCACGGGGCTGAAGTTTACCATCTGGGCCGGGCTTGAGCTCAGTATGAGGCTTGACCAGATGAGGGATAAGTGGCAAGACGGCAGCTTGCACAGGTGTCATGTGCGTAAGCTTATATGGTTTGTAGGTAATCGCCTCGTAGGTCTCGGGACTGATCAAGTCTTTGATGGCCGAGAATGGGACTTGGTTTTCATCCGGTATCTTCTTCTCCTTCTCCTTGGCGGGTGTTTCGATTTTGGTTTCGATTTTGGTTTCGATTTTGGCATCAAGTGCCGGAGCGGGCTGAGCCTTAACTGCCTCTGCGGCAAGCCATGGATGCGAGATTGAGAACGGGCGAGCAGAGCATTGAGCTGCGAAAGATTGAGCTACATAACCATCAGTGAGCGGCGACTAAATCTTATCGGAGCTCTTACGGGGAACTGCAACCAGCGCAGCCCGTTGGGCTAAGGCGACTCTGAATGTAGTATTAACCGTCGGGCGGAGCGCCAGACGGGCCTGAGTCAGGATTCTCAGCGCCATCGAAAATTGCTGGAGAGGGTCAGGATGAGAATCGCTGATGCAAATTAAAATTGGACATCAAAGATTTTCATCTGGGGCCACGTGACTCTGTATCTCAGCGCTTGTCCAATCGACCACCATCAAGACCATCATGGCCAAAGTCCTCGTGTCCAGACATCTCAGTCAGCCGGCGATCGACGCATTGAAGGCGTGTCATGACTTGGATGTAAGTCCAATTTCGAATTATTTATTTGGTTTAATTGCCTCTTCGAAGATCGTTCTTTGGGAACATAACCGCAAGGCAGATCGGGAATGGCTGCTCAAGAATGCACAAGGCGCAGTTGGGTTAGTAGTTACTCTAACGGACAAGGTATTTAATCAACAATTATGTAGTAGCGCTGTAAACTAATGTCCTTCATCTGAGATCGACGAAGAACTCCTTGACGCTGCTGGAGCTTCGTTGAGGATCATATCAACAATGTAAGCTCACTTATCGTTCCAACGTTGATAAATTTGCTTACTTTTTGCTAGGTCCGTTGGCTATGGTACGGTCTCGTCCTCAAGTACCGGTGCATACATTCACTTGTGAATCTAAATAGATCACGTCGACGTTCCCGCCCTCAAAGCCCGCGGAATTCGGCTTGGCTTTACCCCGGACGTCCTCACAGACGCGGGTTCGTACTCTATATATGCATCATTAAAAAATTTCCACCCCGAGTGTTAAACAGTTGCCGACATCGCGGTCATGCTTGCTCTTATGGCGTCCCGAAATGTCAAGGAATCCATGGAGATAGTGCACAGCGGCAAAGTAAGCCAAACATTGGATCCACCTAGCCACTCTGATTTCAATTGCTGGTTTCTCAGTGGCCATACACCCCCTGGTCCCCATCTCTTCTCACTGGACCACAAATTTCCACCCCAGGTACAACAATCGGCTTTATAGGATTTGGTCGAATTTCCCGCGCCACCCTCGCCCGACTCATCCCTTTCCGTATCTCACGTGTGCTCTATACCCGATCTACTTCACCAACTTCTTCGGTTGTAAGGGACGAACAGCTGTTGAAAGACTTCCCGACACTTCAAGAGGCTAAATGGGTGACCCTTGGCGAGCTTGCGAGAGAGAGCGATTTTGTATTTGTTTTGGCCCCGGGCGGGGAGGCAACAAAACATTTAGTGAACAAGTCATTTTTGGCGGCGATGAAGAAGGAAGCAGTGCTGGTAAACCCTGGACGAGGTGAGTTTGGGATTCGAAGTGATGTGTCGCGGCCGGATGTGCACTCGGGGATATCTTCGGCGCCCAATAGGTGAATTGAGATACCGTGGAGCCACCAGGTGTACGCATATACATGATCCATATAGGGATGAGAAGAGCTGCGGATATTGGATCTCGCAAGATCCCGGTCGTGTAAACACCCCTTTGCACATCATGATAACTAAACATTTGTAGGCTCCGTGGTGGACTCCGACGCACTTGCCGAGGCCCTGAGAGAGGGCCGTATATGGGGTGCAGGGTTAGATGTAGTGGACGGCGGTACGTTCTATGATTTAGTTGACGGTTTGATATCATTCAGGGGGAAGCTCATCGTTCCTGTGGTAATGGTGTGGCAGTCTCACGACTTGCGGTCGTCTTTGTGATTTCTAGATATTGCCCCCAAACCTCAATGACCCATTCGTCAGCTTTCACATGGTTGGAACATCACCCAAATTTCACCATTTGGGCAGCGATACTTTGATGCTCATTTATTAGTCTGAATTAAAATTCCTTGTGGATGAGGTGTCGAATTTCGTTAACCGTTTATTTTATTAGAACCAAATGTTCCGGCAGATCATCCACTGGTCAAGGAACCCCGGTGAGTCAGGATCCAGGTTTTCTCCTCGGCCTATGTTGTGTCTTCCATCGATCCAGCACTCACGTGGATTTATTAATTTCAGTGCGGTGGTCCTTCCCCATATCGGCTCGGCAACTGTACAAACCCGGCTTGATATGGCTCAGCTCGCGGCGACAAATCTAATTACTGGCATAAGGGGCGGGAAAATGCCATCTGAGGCGATGTTATGAGTCAATGAAATAAGGGTCAATTAGATATGTCTTGGAATGACTCAGGATGGTCGCGGCCTGTCACGATACTAGTGTCGTCTTGGTACATATTATGAGCAGAAGCAGCAGATTTTATTGAATCCGTGTAATTGGAGTCCCTTCGGTCACCCGTGGGTGTAGCCCTGGTTGCTGCTTGAGAGGGAGATAGTTTATGGTTGTGACTTCGGTATCCTAGATTTCAATATTCTCTCGGAGTACATGCCGACATCTGGTTGTCCATTCCACCCTAGGTCGTAATCCCAATTTTGTCTGCATTTAGTCATTCATATTCTAATGACCACCTTTTTAGTATGGCTGCTTGATTCAGGGCTTAACTCGCAGGCTGTCGCAATTCAGCGGTGGTATGTGCATAGGCGAATTATATGCAGACGACAGATGACTCTAGCCACTAATGCTGGCGTTGACGCCTTGCCAACTGCGAAACTGTAACTTGCAAATTGTATCGTGCCTTCGATGATAATGATTTCCTTGAGCCAGAATTGAATCTCAAGACAATTTGATACTTTGGAATTTCGAACATGTATGATTCACAGCGTTAAAAAATATCGGATCGACAGAGAGGGCAGGTTGAAGTATGGCTTGTATTGAACCACTGAGAGTAGGGCGTTACTGCTGAATGAACTACTCATTTTCACCGAGGGCGAACCAACCTTATATAGGCAACTAGCGTGGAACAGATTCTTGCAGGTTCGGCATGGTTTAGTGGGTAGAGTACGATCGGTTACACTTATCAAACTGCAAACCACGGATGTTCAAACTCGGTGGTGCACTTGACTGGGGCACGAATGAACTTACGAATAGCAAATTGCGCACTCAGACTTCCCCTCAAAATGCCCGGTCACATTCTTTTTATACATGGCAAGTGCATCGTAGATGAGGCCTTGCTGCTCCCCCCAAATATTAGTCAATTTGATCATTGCTTTTACTTCAATCGCACCTGTACAGCATTCTGAACGCCGAATACCCATGCGCGCCGACGGTTTTCCATCCCTGCTACCCCTCTAATATCCTTTACCTCGGCTGCACGCAATGGGAATTCACTAGGCAATCGAATCGCTACCTCGAACCCCTCTTGTTCGTCCACAACGTAGGTTGCACTGATTTCATTCACACTCGGGGCGACTTTGATCGTGAATGCATCGTCGGCGAGGGGTTCGGACGCGGAAGCAGCAGACAACCGAAATTGAGCGAGCTCTTGCTTGATGAGGGGGGGCGAGAAATGGGCCTTGGTATATGATGAGAATGAAGAGGCCAGTTGTCTGTCTTGGCAATCCGAGTACCAAGTACGGATGAGAGCTGGGATGCATTTCAGGGCTTTGAAGAAGATATGTGCAGCCAGGACATTGGGAGCACAAGAAAGAGAAGTGTCATAGTCTGCGCGTAAAATGTATGTAATAGAAATCTTGTCACAGGGGGGTAGCTTACAATTCAGGTAAAATTCCTCAACATACCAAGGTGTCAAGTTGAACGGTTTCTCACCCCCCACCCCGATCTTGAGTAAGCCGAAAAGACATGGGATCAAAGATACTTTCACGATATCAAGTTTCCGTAACTGATATATATACCCTTGTTTCAACTTCAGTGACTAAGGAGCGAGAAAAATAAGCAAATGAGAGATTCAAAGATAGGGTCGCGCACGGTGTTTTCAAAGAAGTCGAGGGCGATCCACCACGAGAGCAAGCGGTTGATATGATCCTGAGGATATATAAGTGTATGATCCTTTATATAACAGAGCTATACTTACGTCCACAGAGTCAGTGTGGTTGGTTGAAGGTGCAGTCAGCTGTTTGATCAGTACCTGGGGGAGCTGGAATGTTGTTTCATTGGAGAGGTTGCTCTCTTCGTTTATGTCTGATGATATAGTAACAGCGACCTCCACAACCCGTTGTTCGGTAATGTGAGCTATGGAACGACGCGCTAGATGATGGGCAGTGGTTTTAATAGGAATATGTTGACTAGAAGTAAGAGATAATAACTACGGAATATGCATTAGGGAACGATTTCACTCCAAAAGTTATCAAGATACCTGATCAAATAATCCTGCTTGGACCTGTTCCAAGGGTGACATCTGAACAACAGCAGCTAGACACGCATTATACTTGTCTCTTGTTTCAGACCCTTCATGATCATCTGTGAGGCTCGTCAATTAAAACCTTTGATCAGGGGTGTTGAGGGGTGTTGGGGGCTGACCGTCTGCAGCTAGAAATAACTTTAGCACACCCTGGAACACGTCATGTTGCCGCGGATTCCAAACATCTCTGAGAGTTCGATTTGTGTGAACTAGGTCTTGAATAGAGGAGATGGCCCTCAATGTTTGCAACAGCAAGTACAAGTTTGTAGAACTTCCTTCAACCTGAACAACTGGTAAAAACCGACAGCGTTATCACAGTGAGAACAACCTACGTCAAGGTTAGCCTCTAAGACGTCGAAAATGAACTCCCAATGTGCGCCAGGCACGGTCTGCAATATTGGAAGGAGGTGGTTCAATGCGGTCGTAACTAGCAATTCTAAGCTGGAATCCAATTCCTCATCGCTAGACATCCAGGTTTGCAACGCTTGGATTAGGAAGACGGTACGTTGTTGGGGCAGAAATATGATACCCGAGTCGGGCGGAGGTGCTAGACAATTGAGCGTTCGCAACAAGGGCAACCCACCCTTATTGATGGCCTTCGCTAAAACGCCAGGGATGCGACTTGATATTTCATTCCTCCACCGATCAAGTCGGGGACTTTCGATGCCCCTTGCAGCAAGGACCGATCCAATAGCGCTGGCGGCTTCGGGATCTAGTAAATGTGTAACTTTCGGTATATTGTATGCAAGGATATTTGCTCACATTGACCATAGGTAGAAGAAGCAAAACCGGCCCATAAATCAAGTACATCTGGTTCTGTATCCCGTAAGACGTACTGCATGATGCGACGTAGCAACCTCAGGTCTCGAGATGAAGGAGATCCCTGAGCCACAGTCGAGAAGGCTCGGTTTACAACATCTTGGGCATCCTCAAGCGTAGCACCCGAATCAGAGTGTTGCAATTGAGAAATCAACTGTTTGTGCCATTCCATAGGATGATCGACCAGCAAAGAGTTTCCCAAATAAATCACAAGCGGAGCAATTTGACCCAGCAGTGAGTGCACTTTGTCCTGGGAGCCTTGCATAAATGCGTCCGATGGCCAGAAAGACGCTGAAACAAAGTCAGAGCATAACTGCTGGAGCGCTATTAAATGTCTAAAAGTCCAAAGTTTCTCCCTCGCAAGCTGTCGATCCTCGAGCAAGAGCAGGGTTAACGCGGAACCCAAGCGTACATACTTGGAAAATCCCTCTTTATCATAGCTCGTTAACGCGAGGCTGGTTGGTTCCCTTTCATCGAGATTGACCAATGGGTCGGCCTCAGCTAGTACTATACTAGGATTATCATTGAGGTCTCCGAGTTCGCGGTTGAACACAAGTTCTGAGGGGAGAATTTCCAATAGGATCGTCCTTTCGTTCATGCGTAACGGTGATAGGGTAGCGAGTGCAAGTACGTTTGACGCGCTGAATAATATATAATGCCATCATGCAGGATCAAACTTGCCCAAATTAGGAGAACCACGTACCTCAAACCCGTAGCACAATTGGTGAGTAAGCTTTGAATGAGGTCTTTAGCCCGGGTAAATGCGGCCGACTGCAATTCGGAAGAGGCATGGAGGGACCAGAGTTTCCACGGTTTGTCGTTGGCGTAGTTGTGAGACTGGGGACTTGAATGATCAGGTAAAACTGGCAGTAAGAGCAACAAGGCGCCCATCTCCGTCAAATCAAGATTAGGCCAACTCCAGAACTCTTCAGATTTGCCGCTAGCCAGCACCCCAGTAAGTACCTGAGTAATGGGTTCGAGCTTGGTGATACTGAGAGTTCCCTCAAGGCTAAATAATAATTCCTTTCCTGTGGAAATAAATGTGTTTACGACAGATTCAAGTATCTCGCTTGCTTGAGATCGACTTAAACAAATGTCTAAATCACGATCAGTCGTGTTTGCAATGCCGGGATTAAGTTACCCACCCCAGTGGACGATAATGGCGGTAAGGTCTGGTAAATGATCTGCCTTCCCTTGCGCGGTCTCAATGACCCAATGGTTGCAGATTGGGTGAAGAGCGGTGTCTCCGATAGGGCGTGGCAGAACGATTTGATCTGACTGCAAAACATTACGCAAAAACTCAAACCCAGAGGTCTGAATGACGGCTTGGATAAATTGGGTCCATGCGGTTTGGCGCACATCGTCTGAAGCCACGGACACGTTGATGAATCGGGGCAACAAGTGAGAAATACCCCGGTTGTTCCCCGAGCGAATCAAGCGCTCCATGAGATCCACGTTCAATACCTCGCTGGTAATCTGGTGTCGAAACCCAAATTTAAAAATCAACAGCCAAGCACCCAGAGCACCATACCTCAACAAGCCATGGTGCACGATTTAAGTCCAGATACTCCCAGAGCCACCCAAGAATTTGTGCTTGATATGCAAGGGGATCAGGGTTGTCAATTTCGGCAGAACCCACCCAAGCTTTTTTTTGCAGTATAGCGTCGATTTTCCCCCCACTAACTCCGTCATGTATCACCGAACCCATCGCAGCCAGAAGTTTGATGACATTGCGAGTTTGATCTGGTCGTGACTGATAGAAGATCGGCTCCCATAAAGAAACCCACGCCTCTTCGGTCAGCTCTACGATAATTGATGAGCGTGCTATTTTAACGAGGTTCGATGACTAACCAGAATTGATCCGCTCTAGCTTCTTCGCAGAACCTCCGACCAGAACCCCGGCAGCATCCAGGGATATAGTTTGAGAAAGATCACCAGCGACGAGTTCGGTAAAGATGCCTGCTACCCAGTTCAAGGGAACCAATTCTAAGTCATTTCTTGATGTGTCCTTCGTGCTTGTGCCGGAATTCTGGGACTCTGTAAATATCGAATTTAGCTTTTGGGAAATGAATACGGCACATTCCAAGAATGACGACAGGAATGCCCCAAATGTCGCCTCCCTATCTCTGGGAAGAACATTTAGAGCTTTACCGTCGTACGCCGCCCAAAACGATGCAAAAAACCGTTCTAGGTTCCCTCGTTCATAAGGAAATACCTATAGGAGAATTTGGTAACAGAATAGAAGATAGAATTGTCCGCGAACCGTTGTCGGTAAACTTGATAACACAACAACAATCGCAGGATACGACTGAATTGCGGAGCCATGGCATCCAATTTCCAAGAAATGCAGAAAATCCGCGTATGCAAGCTGACCAGGAGATATGGTGGAGGTGCTGTTTTGGTCTGCTTTGTGCTGTATATCATCGTCTTCCTCCTCGGTGTCGCTATCAGACTCGTCATTTCCGCTTGGTTTGACCAATAATAAGGTTGGTGAGTTCCACACCTCCGCAAAGGCTATTGATGTTGATGAGCGACCCGAGTTGGTGAAGAACATAGATAACGCACCAGTAATCAGTGGCAGGAAACCTTCCCACATCGAAGACCTGACGCCGGCATCAGTTTCGACCCAAGCTGACCGAAGAGCAGCGACCCCAAGGTTGGAGAGAAACAACGGCTTTAGCGATAGATGAGGTTCATCGTGCTCGGGTACGATCACATTGCTACAAGAAACTTAGCGCACAAAGGACATGGTTGACAGGATACGCTCGACTCACCGTTGTAGATATTTCACCATTTTCTTGACAAAGTTCCATCCGGCTATCCTAACGCCTCTTTGATTATGTCCCCAGCTTATTTGATCATTGGACTCTTCAACAGTGGGGTTAAGAAGGAAAGGAGGTTGAGCTAACGGGCACAAAATAGTTCCCATTAGAGGGTTCGAAGAGAGCAATTGAGCGATCATTGGTAAAAGAGCCGGGAACACGACAGTAGGTGGTTCATCTGGTAGCGAAGAAGGGTAAACAGTTTCTGTAACAAAGCTCGAGGTACACACCAAGCATCCATCCTAAGGTATTCAACCCAACTGTTCGAATCCGCGCATCACGATCCTGAATATCTTCGCTAACACTGGCCGCATCCGAGCTTTCGATACCATCTTTTGTCGAACGAGCGAGCAGAGGCGCAAATTGATGATATAATTGGTCGGGGTCAACCACAGCTTGAAGAATAGACGAAAGCATGTCATCTACATGATCTGATATTTCGATAAGTGTGTTGTCGGACGAGTCCAAACGCCACGAGATGTTCGAATCCCAGGACGATTTCAATGCGCCTGCGATGCCAGGAATTATATCATTGGAACCAAGCGCCCATGCCGCAAGGAAAGAAGCGACAGCAGGGTCTCTTAAAATGAGTGATTGCAGCTCGTCACGAATACTAGACTGTTCGAACAATTTCGAGTGTAGAGTAGCGGTAAGCTCACGTAGCCGCCGACTCGGATGAACAGAAAGTGGCACAAAATGCCATAGCTGGGGTAACACGATAACTATGAATAAACATTTGACCATCACGCAGTCACTCACCCAAACAGGTAGTGCAGCAATCCAGCTCTCGTCGCCCAGTGTGTTACTCAACTCTTCTAGCGCTTTAGTCTTCGTCACTGGGTCCTTCTTTGACAATCCTTTGAAGCAAAGCACCATGCTCGAGGGGAGGAGGCTAGAAACAGCCAACGACTCGATGGGATCCTCAATTAAGGGTTTATGTTTGGGTGGTGGTATATACTGCTTCACCCTCGGTTCCTTGTTTTTACCTTTACCTTTTCCCTTCCCCTGGGATTTGGCTGCAGGCGCGATCGTGATGGATGGGTCATGGGCAGCCTATACAAGAAATGTATAAGAAAACAATAAGCTGAGAATAATTTCTACTGACAGCCTTTCTCGCATGTTTTTTTCGAGTCGCAGAAGTTGCGGAGGATCTGCCCTGTTTTCCCATCGCCACAGATGTGGAAGAGATCAACCAAATGGGAATATCAAATCGGGCGAGTCATCAAAATCCTTATGGTAATTAACAGGAAATCGTACAAACAAATTATGGCGAGTGTATACAATGTTGTCCCCAATGTCATAATCTCAGTCCAGGTTCACATTCCGTTCATTACACCCCAGGAAAGCTTCTCAAACAAGACTGGAATTGCGCCAGCCGCAATTGCGCCAATTCCCATATAAACGCCAACCTTCGTTAAAACTATGACACAGATATTAGGCGCATGCTCCTCCATGGGAACAACAAAAAATTACTCACCATCTGCATCGTAGTGTTTGACCTTCTCCTCGCGGACGGTATTTTCGTTGGGCACGATCTCGCATTCTACCATCTGCATCCCCTTGCCCATGGGTTGTCCCTTCCCTACTCGTTGCTTGGATTCAGCCTCAGTAATCCGGTAGACGTGGGCCCGCGGCAGAACGCCAGATGTGACGACACTCGTCTTGCTCGGTAGATCGATAACACTGGGAACCGCTCGAAGATGTGCAGCATCTGCTGGAACTTCCGAGTAATCTGTTGCAGGAGTGTACCACCTGCGTGTCGGGAGTGGTCCAACTTCGCGTGAGACCGCGCGGTAGATCGGGGGCAAAATCGTAAGGAGCACTTTCTTGGCTACGATACGCCAGACAAAGATTGCAGAAATGCCGACAATCATCTTGAGAACGGCATAAAGAGCGAACATTCCGACGTCCCAGGATGTCGCAAATGACGACCCAGGGGTGCGGGAGACAAAATACTCTGACCAAGTGTACAGGTGGGCGGGGGCAAGGATGAAACGGGCGAAGTACCAGCGAGCAATAGTGACACCCATTACCACTGACACGAATGCAATAGCATCTTCGAAGCAAGGGCAATCATCAACAGGCTCTGCATGACGATGTACCAAGAATAGACCAGTCAAAAGGACAACGATTGGGACTGAAAATACAAATTAATAAAATATCATGAACGGAGTTGAATCGCTTACCAGTCCAGCCATTTACCGAAACCCAGGCATCAAAAGCGTCACCCCAACGCAACTGCGCAGCCCAGATAGCCGTGCCAACGGTTACACCCGCCACGCAATCGGTGAAACTGTGCATTGCGCAGTACAACCGCCCAAATACGATACTAAAGGCATAAATCACCAAGAATACCTGGATGGAATGATATGTAAATGGAGTAATTGTATCATTCGTCAATGCCATGCCCGCAAGGGTATGAAGATAGAGTGCGATAGAAACCGAGTTGGTCGAATGGGTGGACGGGAACCCATATTCAAGACTGCAAAGGATGGGTTAGAATCAATAACATATCGATAATTCAACTAGACCCAACTGGTGAGTGCCAACAGCTGGACCAAGAGCGCAATATTAGCTCAAGCCTTCAACAGAGAAAACCAACATACTTAAGCGAGTAACAGTCGGTTCGAATGGTCGAGGAGAGCAAATCAGGTCCTTAATTAGTGACGAGAAATAAACGCCAGCCGCAAGGACGTGAAGAAGCCTGTGACATGACATCATTCAGCACGAGGTCTCGATGAAGGAACTATCAACCCACCCAACTCCAGCGGCCGGATACCCAAAGAAAAAGAATGTAGGCAATACGATCATGAAGAAGGTGTGCGTGCCGAGGGAGGACGTATAGACAAAATAGGTGTCGAGAAAGGGTTTCCGGATTTTTCTCTTTTTTTGCAAACAGTGGTCAGCACCTGGTCGACGCAAGGAGCAAATGCAATACCTGCATGGAACCGATCCATTCCGACTCATATTTCAAGTTTTTCACTAATCGCCTGCGGATTGCGGCACGCCAAGGAGCCATCGCCGCATCGTAGTACTCGTCCGGCAATGTTCCAGGAGCATCATCAAAAGTGTCGACAGTGGCAGCAATCTGTGAATTCAATGAAAATTTCTCGTTTGTATCAAGGCGGACGTTTCCGCCTGTACGCGCGCCGTTTGCAGGTTCGGAATCGCTGTTGTAAGCAGAAGACAGTGGCGAGGGCTCAGGCGAGATTAGAGTGTCTTTCAAGTGGAATTTAACGCGTGTCGGTGCTGGGGGGAAAGGAAGGGCAGAGGGCGGTAAGGCGGGAGAAGAGGACTTCATTATGATTCACGGTTGTCGTCGCCCGTTCGGCAAACCGGTCCTCTCCAAGGCGTAAACCAGAACTCACGTGACCCCCCAAAATCAGCCTAGCCCGTGTATTCCCAAACAGCGTTTCCGTAATCGCAGGCACGGGAGTTGGATGAAACACGATGCGCATCTCAATGCCAGCCTAGATCATATTATATGCATTGATCATGAACGCGATATACTTCACAACATCACCACATCCGCTAGCTCTGGACCGATATCAAGGCCAGCGAGCGAGCGGAAAGGCTGCAGATGCTTGGTGTCAATTCGGCGCCGTTAAATTCCCGCATCCAGCAGTCGAGTTCAGCCTCGACCCCACGGGTGCAAAGCTGAGCCCAATCCATCCCTCAAACAGAAACCTTCTCACTCAATGCACAGTGCAATAGTGAAAAGCCTGAATTCATCATTACATCAATGAGATTATGGATAACTTCAGGGTCAACCTTGTCACAAATCGTGTGTCAACCCCAAACAAAGGGAATACCCACCCCAAAGAGTAGAACACCCCAGATAACACTTTAATACCTTTATTGTAGCTCTCTCGATTCTACCGGAACATCTATACTTCAATCGCGAATCCTTAAGCTTCTCGAAGCCCCTATCACTTCGTTAAAATATCGCTATTTAATCCATTGGGGAGTGAGAGGACAATATATCCATAGATGTACAAGCCAACAACAAAATCTTGCCCGAAGTACAGACATAGCGCCTATCCTCGTCGGTGCCAAAGCGTGAAACCCCGACATTGCTGTCCGGGCGACGGCCTGTCCATGGGCCGAGTTCAATTCCCTAAGGCGGAATTGCCTGAGTAGTCATCAATGTGACCTAAGGTACCTAGCGGGTATGTGGTGTGGTTAGTTGGGGAGCGGTGGGTGAACGACGCATTTTCAAATAAACAGCCAGATAATCGCCACGATGACTGCTGCAGCAGCGCCAACACGCCTTTGACTTTGAGGGTCGATATTCAATGCACCAACAAACTACTGTAGTGGAAATAAATGGTACAACGTCACGGTTGCGTATATATTTGAATTCAGGAATGAGAGTATGTTTGTGTTGATATGTCCGCAAAACCTACTACCGTTGTTGCTAGTCCACTACTACAATATTAGTCTAGCTATATGCGCATGCCTCCCCCCCAAAAAATTCCTAGAACCTGTTTTAATCTCAGGGTAATAAATGGTCGCGCGAGTTGCCGGCCCGGTTGCACTAGTAGTCGACCCACGTTGCATGAGCCTATATCTTCAGTTTGGGCTATACTTTGCAGAGCATTGATAGCTCCAGGTACGCCTTCGATGCTCCCTAACCTGTGGTTGGAGGGTGTATAGTTAAGCTAATTATAGGTGTCACGCTTGGGATCACCCATCAAGTTTGTCATGAATCGGGTGGAGGAACAGTGTCCTAAATATCAATCTCTCGGGGTGGGCAACGCGTAAAATCCATTGACCAGGTTGACTTGCCGATATTCAACTATCCGGTCCCAACCGACCCAGTAACACAGCATGGTACCTCTGACACTTTGTAGTGTGTATCCAGGGGCGCAGCCAGACGATCCACCAACTATTATGTTTAGATAAGGTTAGCACGAACAGGCCAGTCCAGGTACGGCGGTTGGGAGTGAACATGCCCGCTGCTGTACGTCTCAGGGAGAGAAACAATAGTCTAATCCAAAAATTGATCCAGTATCAAGAAAGATATTAATTGCGATTATTTATTCGGAGTGGCGTGCTACAGGATGAAACCAGCGAGAAGCTAGCCTTTCGGAGAAGCCCGCGCCGATTGGTCTCGATTAGCCTGACAAATGTGGTCAGCTCTGGGAGTGACAAAGCGAATGTAAAGTGTGGGGAAAGTTCAGGGATGAAAATATATCGTCAAGAATTCAGACATATGCTTGTATATTTAGGCATCATTGGGCGAAACTGATCAAAAGAATGAGACACCTGAGCTTACTATGTATCTATATATCCGCAGGAGAAATAGATGGAAAAGGGAAATTCCGGGGTCAGCGTGAGTAACGAGGTGAACAAATGGAATATGGGGATCAGCGGGTGGTGTGTGAAAGCAAAGGGCTCAGCTATTGTGTCACCCACTTCTGTCTCGTCCTACATTCTCCACAGCTCAGTTAGCGAGCACTTACCGTTTCACACTAACATGTACCTGTATTTGTGAGGAGAAAGTTAGTGTTAGTGTCTAATTTTGATAGGACGTGGAAAGGTGCTCCGTTGGTGATGCATGTTTGAGCGTGGCTCATTGAAAACTCGCCGGCTCGAATGAATGGAGTATTATCTTCATAGCATACAATCGCGATATATGTCTATGTGCGAAGAATTTTGAACTCACTAAATTTTCACTTGGATGAGAGTGGGGAACTTGCAATTGGTCGGGAAATACAATTTTCGCATCCACGTGACTCAGGTGTGGCGGTACTTGCCAGAACCACAAGATCGTCTTGAAAATTTTAATTCCGCAGTCCATTTCCTTCGACGACTAGACGATACACGGGTAGGCAGTACAGCTCTGGGTTCGCCGGTAAGTTCAAAAGTCTGCGTACTTTGACTACGGAAATCGTATTTCCTATGATGAATCCAAAAATCAGTTCTGCTTCCGAAAGGTGGCTACACCTTGTGGATGCTTCATACCAAAACTCTCATATCTGATTCCCTTACGCGGTCTCCTGCCTCTGATAAACTATCTGACAACGGCTCCTTTCAGGCGTACTGGTGATTTGTATGTAGGGGGTGAGTACTAGGAGGGCCTCGTCTACACGTCATTATTTTGGATGAAACGAGTTCATCCATTCGTTGATTCGCCGTACCTTGTGCGCCATTCTGGACTCTCTCCCTACGTCCAAGGACGTTAGGTTCACTTGCCCTCGCGTTCTGCCTTGGTGAGTCGAGGGTACGGTTTGGTTGCGGGGTGATGGTATGAAAATTCGGCTTCTCTGAACATATCCCACTTTGATCCTCCTCGTGAATACTCCCAGTCTGACTACACGTTTTCATTCTAGGTTGGTTTCTGTGATGATGTCATGTATTATTAGCGGCAAATAAACAACATTACAAAGAAGGGACATATGTGCGTGTAGGCACTATTTCCTCGGGACTCCTTGGGGTGTTGGGAGGGAAAACTCAAGGTCCTCCTGTTGGTACCACTTGGAAGTACTTGGTACGCCAGGATGTTCGCAGCGTACCCAATATGAGTATTTCAGTCGGGTTCCGCTGGCCGACTGAGAAAGTATCACCCACCCGCGCGTTAGTAAGTTACGCTTATCGACATAAGATTTTACCCACGGGAGACTTCTCGCACCACCCGGCTTCGATACGACCCGTCTTGGGGACGATGCTCCCATTCACTATCCAGTGATCAGCTGTGGTCCGCACTCGTACTTGTTGATGATACTGGGGTAAAACACATTAGGGTGCAATATCTGTGAATATGCCCTTCAACGCACCTTGAACTGCGCCCCATCCGAGAGGGGTACTCGAATTGACTTGACATGTAAGACTTCTTCATCAGGGTGTGACGACCAGACACCGTGCGACTCGAATGCTTTGCACCGCCAGGCCTAGATATGAATTCGCGGTTAGCGGGCAATCTCGTCGGATTGTCGAATTCGACTTCCTTTTTGATCTATGAGCCAGTATTCTCCTAATACGAAACCAATCAGCTCGACATTGCTCTCTGCTCCCATAGGGTCATTGGGCCTTCCAGGCATCCGCGCCCAGACTTCTTGTCCCTACGATCAAAGCACTGGTCAATCATTGTGCGGGAATTAGGAAAAGATTTCGCTCTAACAGTCATGCTCGGGGATGTAACAGGGATCATCGCGCTGCAGATCTCGAAAGCGGGAGCTCGGCGGGTGAATGCCGTGCATTTACAGGCGACGCAATTCACGCTCTTAAGTAAGTCTGCTGCTCAAGATACAAATGTTCTTCCGCATGCGGTTGGTACCTACATGATCGGGCACCATTGCGTACTACCTCCGTGAACAATTGCGCTATTCCAGACCAAGAAGTACAGTGACCCACGAACCCAGACGGAGAATCGCAAGTTTGAACCCCGGAGCCTGTCCCAGTTTTGATCGTAGTGTTTCAATCTTTGTATGATAGCCTGGGCTTGAGGGTTTCTGATCGTTCCTAGGGTAGTAACCGGGATATTTGGTATATGTACTCCAATTTCTTGGACGCAGAACGTGGGATGTCTGGTGTTTGGACATCATATTTCAATGTATTAATACTCGCAAATTGCCGCTGCTTGCCGAGAGTATTTGATCAATGGCAATTGGATTTTGGTTACTGTACTACTAGCTTCTTGGCAGCGTAGTGTGTCATAGTTCAATGATCTAGATGCCACACAAAAATCAGCATGAGGGCAGGAAGATCTCGAGATTTTGACAGGGCGATCCGGGGGACTTGGTGCGAATACAGGTTGATTAGGTTGACGTGGTGTCAAGGCGACGTGGAATGTGGTGGCGTTGATCCCGTTTACGTGGGTCCCAATGGCTCGGGTGGCCACGCAAGGAACGACTTCCGTGGACTGAAATGCCTTAAACATTTGGTGCTCACGCGGGCAACGTGGGGTGTCTTTGGATGACGGAGCGATTGGACAAGCGCCTTTGGCTGGACATTTGGCATGTCACATGACACTGCCTTTTTCAATACATATTTAACGAACTACAATATACTGCACTCGCGAAGATAGAACGTCGATTACGTAGAAGCGCCGAGCGCCTGTTGGTATTTTGTAATGTGTGGTACATGTGTCCCACTGCGTCGGCGCTCGTAGGACAATGGACGTCCGTTTTCGGGGACGTCGGTGGCAGTGTGGAGTTTTGGGCATGCGAGAATTCACCAAATCTAGGAATTGCAAGCAAAGAGAACCCACATAGATCACATTTCAACCATCTTCCATGTGCTACTTGTGATATTACCCACAAGTTGGAGGATATAATTCCAAATTAATACTAATCAATCAATAGTTCCATGGCATGTTGAGGGACGGAGTTGGCAGAATGAGCTTGTATGCACATAAACCCTGCCTGTATTCTTTCAACACAGAGTTATGGTTCATGCCGCTGTACATGTAGTAAAATCACTTGGTGGTGGGTCGCAATTCGTGATTCATGGAGCTGTGGGTATCGAGACAGAACGGGGTAGGTGGTGAACCCAGTTCTAGAATATGCCGTGAAGGCATCAAGAAAAAAAAGGTGCCCTTAAGGACGTATAGATTGTAGTGCATATTGTGTCAAAAATGTGAACGCGCGAGCGACACATTATGGTTGTGGTTCGAGGCATTCAGTATTTTATAGAGATGGGCAATCCACAGGCCCGAGCGCTCGAGCCGTATATCACGTGACGCTGACGCGTACCACTTGCCCGTCATTTACCCACTGTGTTTAGCTTTTGATTGACGGTGCATTATCCTTCCTATTTTCCTGAGTCAGAATGCCAGCTGCTGTGACTTCGACTCGTCCAAGTGGTGGTGTTAAATCTTACTACCAAGCCAAGATTGAAGCCGCCGAGCACTTGATAAATGCCAAGACACAGAATCTTCGAAGACTGGAGGCCCAGCGTAACAAGCTCAACGCACGAGGTAGGTTTTGCCCCGCTCGAAATCTGGGTGCATTGAATTTTTGGTGTAATAGTGAGGTTATTGCGCGAGGAGCTACAGCTACTTTCCGAACCGGGGTCATATGTAGGAGAGGTTGTTAAAGTGATGGGGAAAGACAAGGTTTTAGTCAAAGTTCAACCTGAAGGGAAGTATAGTGAGTATTTTACTACGTTGTTTTATATCTGTGGTTGACGAGGGGTATTCAGTTGTTGATTTGGATTCCGACATCGATATTAGTACCATTACGCCGACACTTCGCGTGGCTTTGCGCTCCGATTCTTACCAGATCCACAAAATCCTCCCAAACAAGGTCGACCCTCTCGTGTCACTCATGATGGTGGAGAAGGTGCCCGACAGCACTTACGATATGGTTGGAGGGTTGGACAAGCAGATCAAAGAAATCAAAGAGGTGATTGAACTTCCCGTCAAGCATCCCGAGCTTTTCGAGTCCTTGGGAATCGCGCAACCGAAGGGGGTATTGCTCTACGGCCCCCCAGGGACGGGGAAGACTCTTTTGGCGCGAGCAGTTGCGCATCATACTGATTGTCGATTCATCCGCGTTTCCGGGAGCGAGCTTGTGCAGAAGTATATTGGGGAAGGTTCGAGGATGGTGCGCGAGCTATTCGTTATGGCGCGTGAACATGCTCCTAGTATCATTTTCATGGACGAGATCGACTCCATTGGTAGCTCGCGAAGCGAAGGGGGAAGTGGGAGTGGGGATTCTGAGGTTCAGCGAACCATGCTTGAATTGCTAAACCAGCTTGACGGGTTTGAATCGACCAAGAATATCAAGGTGATCATGGCAACAAATCGTATTGGTATGTTTTTGTGTGCATCTCTTGGGAATCGATTATACTAAGGGTTATTCGAAGATATTTTGGATTCGGCGTTGCTTAGACCAGGTCGCATTGACCGAAAGATTGAATTTCCGCCTCCGGGTCCTGAGGCTCGGGTGTCAATTTTGCGAATTCATTCACGCAAGGTGAAGTTAGCGGGCTTAGATTGGTTAGTAGGCTGATCATCCTATTCAGATGTCTTTGCAGCGTGGGATTAATCTGCGTGCATTGGCTGAGAAAATGGGTCAATGTTCTGGTGCAGAAGTGAGGGGAATATGCACAGAGGCAGGTGAGTTAATAATTATTGCAGTTAGGCATGTAGTGTGAATTAAGCTGGAACATCAGGAATGTATGCACTCCGGGAGCGCCGCCAGCATGTAACACAAGAGGACTTTGAATTTGCAGTTGCAAAGGTTGGCAAATTGTGATTTTGCTTGTGAGAGCTGAAGCTAACTGACTTTACAAAAAGGTGTTGAAGAAGAACCAAGAGGGCAATACATCTGTCAGCAAGCTGTTTTCTTGATGTGTAGATTATGATTTAGAGTTGACTGGTGTTATTACTTGGTGTGTGTGTGTGCAAATGAGATGCTGGGATGGGTCTTGTATTCAGAGTGTGACTAATGTTCCTGGAAGGTTTGGTAAAAGGGATATGGAATTGCAATGACTTCCTTTGGATCCAATAAGCTACATGTTTCAATTTTGACTATTCCCAAGGAAGTTCTCCAGATCTGATTGAGTTTTTGTTTTTTTTATCAGATTTTTATAGTTGTTTTGGGGCAGACCCCTATGTGCTATGTGACAGCTAACATATGCTCTTTAATAGTTATATTTCATAAATCTGAACAAGAATGTGTCCTGGGTTTGATGTCTGTGTATGCACTGTCATGACCCAGAATGGCATGACATATTTTATATGCATTTTCCTATATTTTCTATGGTACATTTTAGTTAGTTACCTTATATGCCTTATTCCTGTAAGGTTAGCCATGAGCCACACTTTAGCCACATGAGCCACAGTATAGCCACAAGCCACTTCATTGTATTATGTGACACCTGTCTTTGGGACAAGACCTTATCATGG
>JBBBZN010000152.1:0-22225 GCA_037974915.1 Ceratobasidium theobromae | reverse complement strand
CGGGGTCTTCAGTGCCATCTGCCACTATCGCATGTTTTTCTTGTATCTCGTTTCGTGATCTCTAAGACTTGTTAAATTTTACCTGTGTCTCTTTTTCTCATTATGAGCAAGTCCCTCTCAAATGAACTTGAAACCGTATCCAGGATAAACTCTGCCAAGAGTGTATGTCAACTAGTACTACCGACAGCAACAACATGAGCTCAAAGGAGGTGTGGATGGGGATGTGATCCCTCGGCCTGCAATCAGGAGCAGTGGTGCAGTTAGCTACCAGTCCTTGATTTGAGAAGATGCAAAGCCGTGACCGTACGCATGAAGTTCTTCATGAAGGCAGACTGGAGGGTAGGGATGTCCTTCGGGAGGAGCATGTGTAGGTCATGGTCTCCGAGGCCCAGGAGTGGTTGCACGAATGTCATTGACGTACCCTGCATGAGACGGATCTGCGAGTGGGCACCGGCAAGTTCAAAAAGTCCCGCTTGGTATATGCGGTATGCAAGCTCGAAAGTTGACGCGCGTTGCCCATGAAAGAACCATCAGGCCACGTAAGAAATGTGAGTCTCCGGCGATTCATTGGATTGCCTAGTTTTATAGCAATCAGCATGGTGTCAAAGGTTCAATATTCTGGCTCTATCGGATAAAGTGCCTAGGATTGGTCGAATGAACATTGGAATTACCTTCAAGGTCTGAAGTCAGATCTCTACCTGTATGCGCTCTAATTAGGTTTACTCTACTGTACAAACTTGCCGGAAAGCATAGCGAAACCGACGTGCGCATGATAGCTTCCACTCAAATTTTCAACATTGTATAAAATGTCGTCTCAACTCGAGTCACTCGAGGATTTTTCTACGCATAGGATCAACAGAACATCATTACAATATATTACTTGCGCGTGCGCGACGAATCTTACATGATTGGATCCGGGAGTCGTGACTGACAAACAATGACATCACTGCGTCAAGTTTAATCTCGAGCTCGCAGGCGACGCGCTGGGACCGATCAAAGCACCTCGCGCCACACAATCAACAGCAAATGCAATAGGACAGATCACAGTTACAGCGGAACCGCGTACTAATCCTTCTTCAATTCACGACGCACGACGAATAATCGCTCGGCGGAAGATTCGGCGGTAACCTCGGACAAACCGGCCACGTTGGACAGCTCACCGGGGGCGCGACCCGACGCGAGAATAACATATATTTCGAGACCGTCACCGACCTGTGTCACAAGTCAGCTGCTGTAATATCGGCGCAAACGCAGATGCCAAAAGTAGGGCCCCAACCAACGAGCTGATGGGGATTAAAGGGGATGAGCGCGGCCGAGGTCGCCTGGTCTGTCTATTTCCGTCCAGGCATTCTGCCGGGTCGAAAGAGGAATAGGTTCGGGTGCATTACCCCTCGGAAATGGAGCAATATCGGAGCGCGACAGGATAAGAATGAAGAGTAAGGCCAACTCACCTCGATATGGCGCTCGGTAGCACCCGTAAAGCTGTCAATGACGAGTCCGAGAACGTGTGGGAGCGGAAGGTGCGCTGGGTGGGTGCCAGATTGGTTCTTGAACGAGACCTACAAACGCGCGTGATCGGTGGAAGATCATCGGGGTAACCGATGGTTATGTAAGCTGATGTAATGTAACGATGCGGATGGATGGATGTCGACGAACCTGGTTGTCGAGGAAGGGCTGGACGAGGGCCTGGGCAGCCCCGGACGCCCTGCATTCAACACGCTCGTACGAGCCGAGGGGATCGAAGGAGTATACAGTGCCAGAGCCTGTATTTGTCAGCGAGATTCGGCTGAGCTAATACTACTAACCGTCCTCCTCGATGCCGCTGAGAATATTGTATACATAGTAGGGGAAGAAGCGCTGGGCATAGAGCATTGTTTGGATGAGTCGGGCGATGGACTTGATCGGCATGTCTTTGGCGTGGGCATGGCGGTACCACTGGAGATGATCAGCACTAGACTATCCATATGACAAACGCACCTCGAGTCGCTGCTTGACTTTCTTCACAAACATATTCCCATCCGCTGCAAATCCATTCACCGCGAGGACTGCCTTGTCCGTTCTGCTTTAAATCAGCAAAATTCGCAGATAAATAAGATCGCTCACAGTCGGAATACCTTTGGGGCATAGCGCGTCTGGATGCTATAGCCCTCTGTCTGCCGCGTATCGCCCGCAATGACCGCAAAGTCCTGACCCGCAATGGCCAGGATCGTCCCGCCGTTCTCCGTATACGGATTGAAGCTGCGTTCGCTTTCTTGTGCAGAGGGGGACATGGGCCAATACAATTCCGGGACGCGCGGCTGCACGCCATCATATATCATCAATCCGCTGACTCAGCACGGCGCCTACCCACAAGGCCGTTGTATCTCTTCACTGCACCAGGGCTGCTCTATGTATGTCGCTGCACAGTCTATGCACTCAGAGCATTTCTCCGAGGTCACCCCGCTCGGCGTATTTCACCTATTTCACCGGCTGTTACACATTCGCATTGTGCGTAGCTACCTCGGAGTAATGTTCGTCCAACCCACGACATACATAAAACCTGATGTCTGTACCGCCACCCTGAACACCGATACTGTCTTCCAAGAACACTTCGCAGGTTCTATTCTTGATATATCACCCACCAAACAACGCCTGGTTTCTCCGGGCGCTTACTCACATCCAGTCCAGCGGCTCGCATCGAGTGCGGGGCGGGCAACGTCGGGCGCATGCTGGTTCTTCCGAATCGGGTTCTGGTCGCAATGCTCGTGACTAGTGGAGAAACGTCGCATCAGCGCCAGCCACGAGCCAACTCGGTACCACACAGGCCACGCTTCCTCGACGGCCATGGCGCAATGTGCGCATCCTCTGCCTGCTAGCTCCAAATGGACATACGATGTGCTTGTTCCGCCGAATCGGACACCGACCCCTGGTACTCTCCACCAACCGCCCGACCCGCGGGAGCCCGAGTTTGCGCGTGATGAGATACAGTTGTATTCAGCTAGTCTACAACCGGCACATACTCAATTAGCCGGCTAAATCCCACCCAGCCGACTCACTATTTGAAACCTATATGCGCCATTTTGCCGAACCAAGTCACTCGATCCCCGGCCTCGGGCATACCCGTCTCGGGGCCCCAAGGTACTCGTTCTGCGTCCACGTATGTAGATCAAGGATACACAATTGAGTACACAGCGCGCACCTTGAACTTTCTGTTGCTACATCCTTGGTTGGAATGCATGCGGGGCTCACGTGGCTCGTCGTTAATCTCTGGCGTCAATCACACCACAATACGCCGGAGCACAATCCGCATTCGGACGCTCATCCGTGCTCACAATCGAACAGGGCCTCTCTCGGCGCGCCCTCTCTGACACAATGGTTATAGCTACCGCTGATACGTTCCTAGGCCTTGACACGTTCGAAGCACTCACTGATCACAGCTCCCTGGGCACAACGTGGTTTCATTGACGCGTAAACATAATATCCGAGCGCAAAACTAGCTTTGTTCCAGATTTAACCTCCCGCCCTTCGTGCAACATGCACGCCCGGCCGTGCCTAGAACACCCGGTAAGTTTAAAATATGACGCAAATTGTGGATTACCTGTGAATCAAAACTGATCCTCGTGTCAGCGGCGGCACGAGCTCTTCGGTCTCTTTCTTGGACCCAGGCACGGGTTTGAAGAACACGGTCTGCGCGAAGCGTTAGGATTGAAAAATGAGCGTGTCGAGACTTGCCTCGCCGCCTTGTACGCCATCTTCTTTCCCGGTCACGTACACCAACACTGTCCATTCACTCCACCATCCCGTCTCCTTGCCTCGCACGCTTTCATCATAATGGGGTCCAAAATATTGTTCAGGACCGTACCTAAAAATAACAATAAACGAGACGTAAATAAAACCACGGGGACCCACTTGTATAGCCGAATATTGGGGTTGCAACCCGCGTGAACAGCGTCTGATACATGTGTCTCGGAGCATGGGAGAGGAGGAAGGTGAGGCGCGAGCGCTTCATATAGAGTAGCAGCAAACTGCTTGGACTGGAACGATATACGATCTACACCCAAATTAATTCCATAATTAATATCCGCCATAAAACTCACGATTTACGCGCGTCGCCTCGCCCTTTTTGGGCGGAGGTGTAGCAGCCATCGGAAGCCCCATAATAAACTTGGAAAACACCGCACACTCTTCTCGAGACAAAAAGTCCTACAAGACATTAATCGTAAGTCCAAATCCGACATAAAACTCACATTGATGACGTATATTTGGTTGGGGAGCAGCTCATGACATTCGAGTTCTTCCTTGATGCTAATCGCCGGCCATTGGATTTGGCTTTGTGCCGGTGGCTGGGCGGCCGCGGTATCGGCTTTCTTGCGTGCCATCGTGGGCGGTCGTCGTCGGCTCCAGTCCAACTGGAGGGTCACGTGACATCTTGAGGCCATGAAACAGCAGAGGTGCGGATAATCTTGGTCCCGTCAATGACTAGAGCCCTTCGGATCCGGCTTTTCCAGTCGACCACCATTATCTGTATAGCTGCGGTGCTATCTTTACATGGTTTTTGATACACGTCTTACGATTTCAAGTGACAAACTGGTGCTATGCGTCGAAGATATTGGCACTGGGACTCCTTTGGACTTTTCCTTGCGTTCTGGCGATATATAACGTCCCCCCAGCTGGAAACAAGATAGGTACCCATACTAGACTCTCATACCCCTTGGCTCTGGTTTTCCTGCGACGTGAATGACCTTTTGTGGCTGCCTTGCTCTATGCTGGCTCTTTCCCAGTTCCCCTCTTTTTTCGTGTTCATGTACGGCGTAGGAAATCGGCTGACTTAGGAATCATGGTATCCAAGGGGAACACTTGCGCCTCGTTACGTCGAACCTTATCAAACGTGTCCTCGCATACGTACGTAATGCACCTTGACTATGCTTGGCGGCTGGGGTACACTCTACTCATATGCATCGAATATTCAAAGCTGGCCGTGGAAACTCAATTGTTCTTGCTCAGCCAAGGTTCCGATTCATTTGACTAGCCGTCAACTTTTTACCGACCAACTCTGGTGTATTCACGACACCTAATTCTATACACTAAAACGCCAGAGGGGCTCTGTACGTGCACAGTTTATCGAGGTATATTTGATATTACTGGATGGATGCCTTTCCGGGATAGTGTCAGTCGTTCTGCTTATGTAATAGCCGGATCAGTGGCTTACTGTTGCCACTCTTATTGTGAGCCACGCGTGCCCTTGTCCCATCATCTCAGCCAGACTCCGAGGACAGAACATCCAAGGGCCATCCTTGCTGTTTATCTTGGTATTTTACCATTTACCAATCGACATTCCACATAAATTTCGATCCCCGTAAACTAGGAACGCTCGCGGCTGGTACACGTAAGTCTTCCCGGCCTCTATATATTTTCCCTAGCTAGGAGATATATTGAAGCACTGACGTTGCTAACTAAGCAGTACTGTGCACTATAGGCTTATTTCAGCTGCCTTTTTTGTTTGCCACCCAATTAGCCACCGGCGGACGCCCAGTTATTCCTTTGGTGAGCTTGGTCTTTGTTTAAAAATTTCACCAGGGTTGAGTTGCGTTCTAGGTGGCCAAAAATGTCACACCCGTTATTTTGGCTCACGAAATTATTCTTCTACCCCCTCGGGAACACGGCAGCCACTTGCCTCACACAGGACTTGTCGCCCGAGCAGTCGGCCGATATTCTGCTTCTAGGATGTGGCGACCCACGGAACATTTTATTCACTACATACTCCGACGTTACAGTCGATTCGAGTAGGTCATATTTTTCTGTCCGTTTGGACCGCTGTTGATCCCGCCCTCGTAAAAAGCTCCGCGAAAAATGGACATCACGTGCTGCGACATTGAGCCGGCCATCCTAGGTGAGACGTTTCATTCGATCGTTACACATTGGTTTAACTGCGTTTGTCGTAGCTCGTAATATCCTTTTATTCTCGTTGCTTGAGGAGAAAGAGGACATCAACGTAATATGGGATGTGTTTCACCATTTCAAGATTGACGACCGGGCGTCCAAGGCGCTTACTTGTCAAAGCCAGCGCCTCTACGAATATTCCGAGACGACCAAGACCTGGAATGAGTGCGCTTATGGCCCTTTTTTGAAGATGGCCGACTCTCGTACCCTTGCAGAACTCCGGCGTCATTGGAAGAGCTATGCAGATTTCCCCAAACTATCGGCCAATCGTCTACATAAACTTCGAATGGAGCAAGCTAAACTATCTAAATCAGTCCTGGGTAAAAACACGCATTATTTAAGCCCAAGTCGCTCCGCAGGAATGGTCTGGCCTCAGGCCATGAATCCAGTATCCGACCTATTTCGAAAATATTGGGAGACAGGCACCACATCTCCAGCGGCCAAGGACATCAAGGCGGCGACTCATTATAATCCCACGTTTATATATTGTATATCTGGGGAGGTATTCAACCCGCACTACGGCACATTTCCTCAGGGATTCCATCTCGCTCCTGCCTTTGCGCCGATCAAGAATGACCCCGCGGGGCCGCTTCCAAATACCGGTTCGGCGACTGTTGATGTATTCAAGCAACAGTTCAAGGCGTGGTGTCAATCGTTCTCGGCAGCTAGATCAGCGGACGCAATCACTATTCGATCCTTTGCTGGAGACGCAATCTCATTTTGTCATGCACTGAGAATGTTCGCCACAACGGGCCAACCCGCAACCGATATTTTCATCTCCCCATGGCGCGCTCCTCAAATTAACCTCGATGAGCTCAGCGCCAGCGATCCCAAAGCCCCCACGTCTTTCGACGTCATCGACACTTCGAATTTGACAGATCACCTTGGCCTACTCAATATATTAATCGCAACTCGGCCGTTACTCAAGGACACTCCAGCCTCACAATCAATTCTTTATACGGAAACCTTGCTGCCTACTGGGGAAGACACGACTAAATCATTTTTGGAGCGCCTTTGTGCAGATGTCCCAACTATCGCAACTCTATTCGGCATCGCTCCAAGACCCTACGTCTCCACTTTTTCCACGCAATCAAACGCCCATGAAATTATATTTGCTTCTCATTCGGACCAATTCCACGAGCGCGTCGCCTGGGTGGACCCTTCTGGTGGTGACCCGCATGCTCGCGAGAAGCCTAGGGTAGCCTTTGAACCCAACGACCTTGCCTTTGCGATATTTGGGATATATGACAATATGCTCGCCAACGAAAAGGTCGCGAGCGCGATGCTATCAAGACCGTCTCTCGCCAAAATGAAATCAATGAGCACGATTCACTATCAGCGCGAAACCGCCGCGCTTCTATTTCGCACCATCATGAGCCGAGTTCAGCTTCAGCATGGCGATTGGGATCAAGTTGCTGGTACATTCCTGGATATAGTTGAAATGGGCAAGAGCCGGTTCATCGAGATGAATAATTATCAAGATTTATGTCTTCAGCTCCACCTTCACGGGATTTATAGCGTTTCTCCATTTGATCCAAATTGGGACGTCATGTGGCGCGCGAAACCACGAGCGACATTGTTTGACAGCTGGAAGAGTCTCCCTCCTGTTGTATGTGTCGTATTCACGGTCCCACGCAGGAGCTTTCAAGTCTTTCTCTCGGACCCGGACAGCATCGGCAGCCCAACACTACAATGCTTCCTTCGTGTAGATGGTTCTCACGACAATACATACTCGGTCATTCATACCGTCTGGGGCAAGTGTGTTACCTCGCCTGGCTCCGATAAAGTGTGCATCGAAGAAGACATCGAGGGGATGAACGGCCAATCCGATCTAGTCGTCTCGTTTTGGGCTAGCACTCGACTATTGGAATTTCCTGGGAGCTACGTTGCACTGGGCGTCAAGACGACCCCACAGTCCATGTTTGCTCTCATGAGTAAGCTTGGTATGCAATTTGAGGTTTTCAAGGCCAGCCTAACGAACAAAAAGCATCTCCAAATCTTGACCTACCGTCCAGCGCTTGCTTCCGAAACGGCACAAACACCTCCAGCCCCAGTTGTAAACTACCCCGTTAAACCAGTACCCGGCCTCTGTCAGCCTGTGGTTGAAAAGAATGGGTCTATCGGTTCTTTTTCTTTCCGATTCGAGGTCGATTCCTCTGAGGAACAAGATAGCTTGGTCAAGGGAGCAACCGTGTCAGTCACTCAGGTCTCGCCATGCACTATGAAACTCACAATCGGTCAACAAACGCACCTCATTTCGTACCCCTACCCGATACAAGGAAAAAATCACAAGCTACGCATCGCACGCAAGTCCCACTATGTCGATGTGAGTGTCGCATATATGGCTATTAGATGTATGCTCACACGCTTCACAAGGTCATTGTCCCAGCGTCCAAACCCCTAGATCACACCGGATATTTCTTCGATCCGTTCCCAATCGTCCAGACCAATGCATACACCCCTTGGAATATTCACCACCTCGCCTTGGACCGTATGCCAGTTCTTGAGACCAAAGATCCCAAGAAAGTTGAATGGCTCAACCCCCAGTGCGCTCTCGGGCTCTCTGATCGCGAACGGGCCATTCGAGACGGAAGCAAACTAGTCAAAAAAGACGCCACAAACGTATTTGTCAATATAAAAGAGTCGATTCACGCCATGATGATGCACTGCTCCGGCGTCCAAGGCCAACGAACCCGTGTTCTCGGACTGAGTAACCCAGGAAACGGTGGTGTGTATATGATCTTGCTGGTTGGCGGAATTCGTCTGGACCTTGCTTCCATGAGTGTGGCTCTCGATACAGCCGTAGTCCCGCTATCGGACGCAATGATGCCTATTTTGGGGCCCGCTATCATGATGCTCCAGAAAACCATGCCTCCCGTGCAGATTGTTGCCGCCGATCACGAAGTCGCTGCATGGAAGAGACTTATTCCCGCCTATGTCGAGCGTTGCCGCACATGGAAACATAAACCCAATTGCGAATACCGATCCTATGCACAGATTCCCCTTTCCATCGAGATGAACGAGAACCCTATATGCACTTGCGGACAAGGTATCGGCTTTTCGTCGCCCGAGTGGAACGTTCACGCGTGGCAGGCGCTACTTCCATTCGCCACTCGTGCAGCCATTTCTCCGATATTCTCAGTGTCATATATTGACCAGGTGGCCGGAGCGGCGAAGGACATGTTTTCAGCCTTGGAGAAAGGTCCTTCCCCAGGGAGTGCGCAGCCAGCTAGCAAACCCACAAACGTGTGTTGGATGTGTGGCGAGCCGGGAAAACCAAATCTCTCAGCTTGCAGCCAGTGCAAAAAGGCAAGATACTGCTCTGCAACATGCCAGCGCCAAGACTGGAAGACGCATAAACTTGAATGCAAGAAACTTTAAGCGGGTTCATGCCGAGTGAGGTGATGGTTGATTCATGTGTAACAAATTGTGAATTACATATCGTAGTGAAATGACTCCATTGAAACCATCGATATCCTATGCGCAAATGTCGAGTTGACCATATTGTGGCTGGGTCCTTGATGCCACAACCCTGATGCGCATGCAAACAAGACTTTCCACCCGCTCCGCCTATACTAGCGCGGAATCCCGGACTTGAGCCTCATGTCTTGATGGTTGTTTTTACGTACTTGGGACGGTCATTCCGGTGCTCTTGCGCACGTACGCTGAGTACTTTCTGGACATTCTAGGTGCGCGTTCTTTCCGCACCATCCTATAGTTGAAGGAATGAACGCGCTATTGTTGAACCGGGAATCGAAGTTATATTTGGTGTGCATTTTTGTCCGTCGGCGTCCGACAATAATATTAGATTCTCAACAAGACCTACTAGCGCTCACGAGGGCCCATTAATATTCGCTTCGAGGTGCATGCTCGGCTCCAGCTTAAAAAGCACCATTAAAGCCTCGAGTGTTTATACTTCTAATGAGCACTCGCGAGCTGGTTGAATATTACCAAGGCAACTTACTAGTACTTCGAATCTGATATTAATGGTAAGGTCAACCGGCGTTAAACTTGATCTCAAAAGCCGCACCTCATGTCGCAGTTATGGGGACTCAGGAAACCTACGAGCAAGATCGACGTGATGGTCGTGTTGATGGGATGACATTGTTTGATGCGTTGCAATTGGTGCACGTGATGCGACGCCTATCAACGACAAATGTCAAATTGAGCTGCGGCTTTCTCTCGACCACGCAGGTGGCTCACTGGTAAATTTATATTTTGAGGCCCATACACCTGTAAATGTGCCAATTTGTCGCATTTTCAATATTATATCATCCTGAATGTGCTCTCGGCTTGCGCTCACTCCGTTTTTTTCTTAGGGCTGGTGTATTCGGGTGTTCCATCTCTTGATGGTTAAGTCTTATTCACGAGTGCTTGCAACGCCATATGTTCCAATACAACCGTAGGTTTGAAACTTTCATAACTCTGGATCTCGACTTGTAAGCTCATGCTGATTTTATTCTAGATCTAGAGCTGCCGACTAATAACTTATTCTGAGGGGCCGCTATGATTAATGTTTCACCCCTTCGGCATCCTGAATGGATCATATTTCCGCTATTTCGAGAGGCAGTGATATCCCGTTAAGATACTGTGATGGGTGCGACCGGGTCCGGTTCGGCGCAGCCTTTGCATTTGGGTGGCTTCATGTAATTATATATTATAATGTACTGAATCTCTAGGCTTTAATTCAGATCCTCACGCATCTCGTTAGGTGAGTTCTCCGGTTCCTCATTTCGCCTCAATATCCTTAAGCTTATCAATACTAGTACTCACAAGGGCCCATCACAAGTCATTTTGTATCCAAAGTGCTTTCGTTTCGGTTGTTCTTGATGCTAATAGGAGGCAAACTGACGACCAGGTAGGCTAATTATAAATGCTGGCGATCCAAAAGGGGGTCGGTGGCACAACATGCATATATCATCTAGACCGCTCGAGACAGCTCTGTCTTTGTGGGCGGCACTCCAGTAAGTCGGACACAATATGCCAGAAAATAATGCTATTCTGACAATAAATGTAAGCCAGGCTTATATGCAGGCGTTATAGACATTACGTTTTAGCGATAATATCACCATGGAAGGCAGTATTTTTGCCTGATGTAGGTGAGTAAATTATGTCTGTGTAATCCCAAATCTCGCGCATTTCACAGGATATCTTCTCGAATCTGTTAGATGAGGCGATCCCTTTATGCGGCTATATATATGCCATATGCATGTGGCGCGGAATTTTCATCGGGGTATCAAGTGGGCATTTCCGGAGGGATCACACTCGTAACGCGCGTTACACAAATGTCCCGGAACAACCCGTTACAACGTTGATGGGCTGTGCCTGTCGCTTAATTATAATTGATTCAAGCTCGCCGCGCGCTAACTTTCCTCAATCACCCCAACGCGGGCCACGAGATGCCCGACTCTGCTCCAGACGAGGATTGCCTCGTACACCAAGCCTACCATATTTTCTTTCCCCCTCAGCTACCCCAATCTATCCAGCCCGACGACTTCAACCGCCAAGTTAACTCGGGAATCAGTCGCTCGGTACTTTCCGCGGTCATTAAATAGAAGCAAGGCGACCCCCAAAATGCACCTCAATGGGATCGTATCATCCGTATGCTCGAGTGCTTCACCCGTTCCATCCAAGTCCCCATAGAAAAAGACCAATTGTCCCAAGATTTGATCGGCATGACGGCTGGCGGTATGTGTTTCCGGCTAACCTCGATTGATTCGGCTGATTGATTCCTTGATAGACGTCTTAGCGCTTTATATCCAAGCCCAAAATGCTGGAGTTATCGTCCGTAAGCGATCGGGTTCCACTACATTTGAAGCTTTCGAAGTACAACTCCCAAGCGCCGATCTGATGTGGGCTTCAGGCAAGATTGTGCAACAATATCCAGGCCCAGCTGTCAAGGTACCAAATACAATCGCGGAAGATATCGACTTTATAGAAGAAATAGCCAATTTTCTTGCGCAAATGAACGTGGATCAATTACCCAATATGCCATCCGTACGGTACAAGGGCGAAACCACAGATCCATACTCCTTTATCCAGTTATTCTTTGGAATATTGCGTGGCATGGGCAAATCTGTGGAACCTCCTCGAGTGACTAAACGTATTACCGACGATGCTCTGGGTGCCAAGGATGCCGAACCATGGCGCCGCTCACCAGTCTGGCTCGTCATTCGCGTTGCGCTTCAAACCTCCCTAGATCGCCGTCTCTACAAACATATTATGGCTTTCCATCACGCAGATTTCCTCTCACAGTGCCACCAACACGACACTTTCTCCAGCGACCTGCTCTATGTCATGCGTGTGAAGATGGGGAAACGCGTGTTCAAGCTAAAAGATACTCTCCCCAGCTTCGTGGTTGAGAGGGCCAAGGCTGTTGCGGATGATGTACGGAACGTTCTCCAAACCCGATGGGACATGATCCAGGCCGAGCAAGCTCGGCTTCCCCCACTTGATCCAGATGCGTTCGATCTTCAAGCTGCTTCGAACCAATCCCTCCCATCATCCCGACAATACCTTGAGCAATTATTCGAAGACCAACGTACTCAGCCGTCGCACTCTCAATTCGAACTAGACCACAAACCTAGATACGAAGGCGTCGACGATTTTACGGTATTCGAAGGTGGTGCACTCAACATCACATTTGAGTCAGACAAAGAGATAGCGCTCTTCGACTTCGAGTCGGCCGTCTTTGAGCATCTCTCAACCTGGACTAGTCAGAATCTCTCCGAGTCGAACGTTCCCAACGCCTCTCAAACCATCTTTTCATGTTTTAGTCAATATGCCCACGCAGCGCGATCGCACTATCGGGTTGACGTCGCCGACGAGTCTATCATGTTACTCACCCTAGCTAAACTCTGGGTGTCGGTTGATCAACTGGCAACGTCAGCATGTCCGCTCCTGTTGGAATTCTCCCCGGAACTGCCTGAAAACATGCTCGAGACGCTTTTGCTTCGAACAACACAACACATTGAAGCCGCTCGTGTCGTTCAAGAACATATCCGAGCCCGCCATGCTGGCGTATTACCAGAAAACGATTCCGTATTTACTAGTCGCGCGAGCCTCCAGAGTTTCGCGGTACAATACTTCCAGCAGTCTCCTCCGCTCCAGCGCCTTAAAATGGAAATCGAACAAGATGCCTTGCAGAAACGCCAGGAGATACGCAGGAAGGTCAAAGAGCGGGCCCGGCTTCGCCGAGAGATCAAGCAACTCCATCACGAACTCCTGCCAGGGGAATCCCACAACGACGATGATCACAAAGAACACTGCCAGAAATGTCTGCTGAGAGCGCGCTACTATGCGATCGTTATTCGTGCTCATGAATGGCCCTTACCAGAGAATCAACTTGAGGCGGCGGTGGTTTTGTTCGCGATTCAATCTCCCAGCTTTTTCACCATTTGGCGCAGTCTCACGTACTTCCTTGTCACCAATCTTGGAGATGCCATTTGGCCTTCACCTAAGAGCATGTTAAGGCTGGGAAATAAACCTACCGCTCGTCTCGTCACGAGCAGCGACCTAGCCCAGTGGGTTTCTCAACCGGCTGGCGGGCCAACACAAATCGTTCTAGCATTATGGCCTAAAAGAGATTCCTTCGTCTTGCGCTGGTCGCGCAGCCTCAAATACCGAGCAGCCAACTCCGTGAACAGATATTTCCATAAAAATCAGTGGAACTACCGACTATATGATACCACAAAAAACGATTGGATAGGGAATTCCCACGAGCATCTAAGCTTCACGAAGTACGGCACGTTCTTGCTGCCGAAGAATGGCCCTTACACGCATCTCAGCTTCGCTCTTTCGGGTACCACACACACGACCAACCAGATACTTGCAGATCAGTTCGATTGCCCCAAGGAATTAAGCCTTCACGAGCACATTGCCTTTGGTACCCTCCGAAGCGGACCACGACTTCAATGGATGAACATCGTTCGTGGAATCGAAGAAAACATCCTCACCTTTGGCTCTCAGGAGGTACGGTTATTGCACACACAGGCCGCTTGGCAGCTTGGCCCACTCTCCGATGATGGGCGGCGGGAGTGGCATTTGGAACTCGATGATCCCGAGTTCGGAGAATTGTTGGTGTCCGAGTCACGAGTTCTATTGGATCGAGTGAGAGCAAATTGGCTTGAAGTAAATTCAGTTGCGACAGCTAGTAAGTTTACAGCGCATCAATGGTTCTGTTGTCTCATCGTATTTTGCTAGTCATGCTCGTGTCACGCCTTATCGCTTCGTCGTCCCATCTCGGTGTAATCATAGCCGCTTGTCTGTTTTTGCGCGAGGCTCGATTAGTTACGTTCGGGTGGATGACGGATCTTCAGAAAAAGCTCCGAAATGCAACGAACGAAAAAAGAATCACCGAATATCGACAGCGGGTTTGCGAGACAGCGGCCATCTGCCGTTCTACCTTCGACGTCGAACCCCACCACATCCCCAGCATTTTGACAACAGCTGAAGATTACTCATTGTTGATCAAATGTTTCGTCGTCTTGTATGACAACCAGCCACCTGATTTCAGCGCTGCTCCGAAACATCTCCAAGTTCTTCTCAATGGCGACCGGCGGTTATCCCATAAATTGCTCCCGCACATCCTTTCTCAGTTACATCTCCACAAGCATATCGTTAGTGATCCGGTGTCCGATATATGGCCAGATTACCAACCCCATCGGGATGGCTGGACAGAGCTTCCTAGCCCAAATTCCCGGTGGATCTCAACTAAAACAACTACCTCGTACAAACAAATCACCCAAAACGTACATCTCAATCTGCTGAATGGTTGTCTGCTCATCGATGGAAAGCCCCTTGGATGGCTTCCTTCGAGCTACATCGGGCATGCAACATACAAGCGTTTATTCCACAAGGTAAGTTGGCTTTAGATTCTCGGCTGGCGATGGCATTTTACCTTTTAATTGAAAATATGTACCGCAGACGATCTTAGCTGTTGTCCCTGCGGAACCAGCTACTGGAATGGAGTTTGCAACGCGCGATCGGCTTCATGGATATCAGGTTGGTCATTATTGTGGCTAATTGGGCTCTGCCGTTTAACCAAATCATAGGTATTTTTTCGGCTCAACGACAACGATCTTATTATTCGGGCGTGCATGGCGAACCAAACTTACGAATTAGTCCCTTTTTCACGTCTGGGGGAGGATTTTCCAGAGTTTCTGTCAGCTAGATATCATCACTGGGCATGCATCGAGAATAGGACCATTGAATTCCGCTTGCTCTCTCATCCTTGGTCCTCCTCACATCAAGAGTGGCTACTCTCATTGCCTGTCAATGGACAAACGACCCTCAGGAATACGGACAACAACTCGACCCTTATTGACGTTCAAAGTTCCTTTTTCCATTCCATATCTGGTCAGCTCAGCCGGCTCGAGTCGCCTCGCTACCTCCATGTCACTTTGTCTGGCCATTCGGAACCCCAAGTTGAAATTGAACTCCCACGCATGCGATTATCGTTCTTCGTTAACAAAAACGCACAACTCGAGTCTGCCAATTTCCGCGAGCAAGTTGTCGATAGTGATCAGTCCGCGGGTACATTCTTTGGACTGGACAATCAACTCGTGCTCCGAGCAAAAGATCCTGTTGCCCGATCGTTGCCTCGATCCCGAAGTGTGCTCGTGCCTTATGGGCAGGTTAAACTCAAACGAAGGGGTCACCACGTTTCGGTGGAAGTCCAGTCAAGTTTAGGCAAACAGGTTCAGTATTACCGATACCTAATTGACACCGACCTGGGATATCTTGCGGGCGATCTGGGTTTGACGGCACGGCTGTACAAGATCTACCTGCACGCCATTACGAGTTATTGCTTACCTGATCCTTTGACTGGACAAACTGGCACGGACGAGGCCTTACAAGCATTATCCGAGTCTGCAGCCTCTCCATTTGAGCCTATAACGATGGAGCACGGCCAACTCCTCAAATTAATCGGGTCCCTAACCCCAATTGATACATACGCATTTATATCCGTTTATATAAGCTGGAGATATCCAGCGAAAAGGATCAATATCACCCATCTAACTTCCTGGACAATACTCCCGCCACTTTCGCAGCACTCGGGGTTTTCTACTGCGACGGCAGCCATTCTTCGTCGGGCAGAGTCAATTCAGATGCTTCATCCATTGGACTTCGAAGTTTGCGACATGGTTGTGCAACGGGATGCGAACCTTTTACGGCATGCTGCACTCAAGGCGCATACATTCTACCCTCCCGGGACGCCGTTCATGCGAGAACTATGCAATATTCAAATAACTGATCAAGTCTACTTTGGGCGCAAGAAAATACAGAAACGGATTGTAAAGAGAGCCCGGATTACGGAGTGGGCCGCACACCTCGCCCTTAGAAACTGGAACCGGCCAATTTACCAAGGCCTCAATCTCGTGTCACTGGCTGAATCAGAGGGTATCTTGCACAGCTCGTGCCAAGGCTTGACGCTCAACTATAGCTTGCGTTGGCTGAAACTCGACCTTTCCGAATCTTTGATAACCTTGTACAATCTCTGCCGCCGTGCCTCGGTTGATGGGAATAAATTTAGGCTCGCAGTTTGCATCTCCAGCGCCGCATTTAGCGGCAAATTAGACTTGGATCTCATTTCGGCTCTTGTCGCATTCGCAACCAATCACCAGTTTTTGCAACTGGACCCACCCCCACATTCTGAGTACCAGCTAGCCGACGACGGCTATGAACCGACCCGCAGACGCATCCAGTTGATCATGTCAGGGTGTCGTCGGGCCATCGAATCAACTCCTGCTGGAGGGCTTGCTAGGCAGGATGGCGAATCTGACCGTTCGTTTAACACAAGGAAAGAACGCTATCTCAGGACATGGTTTGCAAGATATGAACCCCAACTCGCACAGATTTTATTGGTTCAATGGCCATCAACCAATCTCCGCGCCCCTCGAGTCGCGTATCGCTGGTACCACGTTGATATATGTTTCGAGAGGATTTGTCTCTATTTCTCGAGCTGCAACCGGAATGTTGAGCTATGTGCTCATCTGAGAAAAGTTCAGAAAACATTATCTTCTCGCATTTGGCCTCGGGGGACGAACTCCATTCGGGAAGCCAGTTTGACTATTAGATCTCCAGCTATTATCTGTTCTCCTCGGTTTCAATGGAACACAATCTGCTTTGAGGATTTGATGGCTCAACAATCACGCCCAAGTTCCGGGAACCATAAACCTCACTCAAATATCGCCATCCCTGAACAAGTGGGATCCTTAACCGAAACAAACCGCCTTGCCATTCTGTTTTCTGAACTGGAGCATAGTTCCCAACCACTCAACCGGCAATATGGTGTAGGAATGAATGAAAGCCGAAATGATCTTGCCAAGCAGAAAATGGTTTCCCTACCCAAGGAACTACCTCCCTTGGAGCTTCTCATTGAGAATCGTGAAAAATACCACTCGGCTCTCAATTCGCACCTGTGCCAACTGAAGCTTTGCCTGGGCCCAAAAACACCGGTTGAGAACATAGTCTTTGTCTGCGGAATTTGGCCACGCATTACCCCTCGATCGCTGCTCCGAGGATTGACATTGAAGGCTCGATCTCGCCCAGGCGTTTCCGCAGAATGGCAGAGGGAGTTCGCAGGATACGCTCGGTCATTTATGGCCTATCAACGATCCCAGCGCTTAGTCGCCTTTTCGCTAGCTCACAGTGTGGATGAATTTTGGAAGGAATTGGTTGACGCCGAAACCGATTCTAGCGGGGATGAATTAGAACCTGATTGGCTTCTTGTGCAGGTGGGCTGTGCTGGAGAAATCATTGATAGTTGGCTAATTAGTTCCTAGATTGAGGGTAATTTCAGAGCTCGTTTACTCCAGCGACAAATCTCCAAGGAAATGGTATCGCCATCATCCGGCTCGAGCACCGTCCTCCAACTAAATATGGGTGAAGGCAAATCTTCAGTTATTGTTCCCATGATTGCTGCTTCTCTGGCGAATACGAAGCAACTAGTTCGAGTCATTGTTCTCAAGCCACTTTGGCATCAGATGTACCACCTTCTTGTCAGCAGATTGGGTGGGCTCGTTGACCGACGCATATACTATTTTCCGTTCGGGCGGGACACCAAAATGAACACACACAAAGCCAAGAGATTACAGGAGCTGTATGAAGAATGCATGCGTGAGGGCGGTATTATATTGGCTCAACCCGAACATATTTTGTCATTCAAATTAATGTCGATTGACCGGCAAATCTACGATGGAATCCCGACTGGGGTGGAACGGAAGTGGTGGAGGATCTCGTGGCTATGTTCTGGCGGAACCGCTGCAGACGATGCTATAACTGGAGCGCAGCTTCATCGTATGCAGGAATGGCTGTCGGAGAACACTCGAGATATCTTGGACGAAAGCGATGAAATCCTTCATGTTCGATACCAGCTCATATATACTGTTGGGGAGGCACAGCTTCTAGAAGATCACCCGGACCGATGGATTACAACCCAACAAGTTCTTCATCTCTTAGCCCATCACATCTCTCGCTTCGGGCACGCTCAGCCTGGAAGTTTCAAGTACGAGCCTCGGTCTGGAGGTCAATTCCCGGATATCCAGATATTGCCCGATTGTGCAAGACAAACCGAAGAGCGATTGATACATGAATTGGCCAGCGACGTCCTAAACGGTGAAATAAAGAATTTGAACACGATTCGACTCCCTATGCGTCTTCGTCAGGCGGCCCTCGAGTTCCTCACATCCATGAAAATTTCCCGGCAACAATACGAAGACCTAAAGAGCGCATTCAACCCTGCCATGTGGCGCGGGCTGTTGTTAGTTCGTGGGCTATTCGCCTCGGGAATTTTAGTGTTTGTTCTCAAGGCAAAACGTTACCGAGTCGACTATGGTCTAGACTTGAGTCGCTCTCTGCTCGCTGTGCCTTTCCGTGCCAAAGTAGGTTCACAAACTCTCCATATATGCGTACAATATATTTAAACTTTCCCAGGACATCCCGAGTCTGCGGGCCGAATTTGGCCATCCGGATGTCGCAATCGTATTGACGGCGCTGAGCTACTATTACAAGGGACTCACCGAAGCCCAGCTCGATCAATGCTTCGACCTCCTCTACAAATTTGATAATCCGGCATTGGAGTACGAGCAGTGGGTTGAGCGTAATAACGATATTCCCGAAGATTTGCGACATCTCAAAGGCATCAACGTCAAAGATCGCGAGCAGTTCCTGGACAGGCTTGTCCCCGCTTTCGCCCGAAACTCTGCCACCATCGACTTCTTCCTATCATTTATTGTTTTCCCGAAAGAAGCGAAGGAATACCCGCACAGATTATCAACCTCTGGATGGGATCTAGCTGAGGCCAAGCGTCATGTTATTACGGGATTCAGCGGGACCAACGACAACCGATACCTTCTCCCCACGTCGATCACCCAGGCTGACCCGCTCAAACAACTCAGTACAAACGCCCTGGTTTTGACCTACCTCTTACAGCCAGAGAATAATCATTACATATGTATGAAGGCTGACAACGGACACACACTCTCAACCAGGGAATTCTTAAAGTTACTAGTCGCTCAGAAACCTGAGATCCGAGCACTTCTTGATGTCGGAGCGCAAATGTTGGAGCTGAAGAACGAGGAGCTGGTGCGATGTTGGCTGGAACTGGAGAACAATTCCGAGATTCAAGCGGCTGTATACTTCAATGAGAAAGACGAGTTAACAGTCCTCCCACGTGGCGACGTCCCTGCATCATTCTACTCGTCACAGTTTGCCCAACAGTTGGACAAGTGCATAGTGTATCTTGACGATGGGCACACCCGAGGGACAGATTTGAAACTACCCAGACATACGCGAGCACTCGTTACGCTTGGCCCAAGAGTAACTAAAGATCGGCTGCTCCAAGGTACGCACCCCGCTCAGACATTTTTTTTGAAAATGATTAACCAAAATTCAAGGCTGTATGCGAATGCGTAAGCTGGGACACGGCCAATCTGTAATGTTTGCGGCACCCCCAGAAATTGACAACCAGATCCGGGTCTCGTGTCCCATTCCTCTCCGCCTTGATGACAAAATCGACACTTTGGACGTTATGCGTTGGGCGATGCTCGAGACATGCAAGGACCTCCAACACCATATCCCACATTGGGCTCAGCAAGGTAGCGAATACACTCGAAGGCTTCGGGCTCAGCGTCAGTGCGCCGGGAAGCGGCCAGACGTAGCTGTTCTGAAAGAGGGCTGGCTTAACCCCGAGGCGCGCACGCTTGAAGAGATGTACGGCATGCCACCGCCAAGCGCCCAGTTGCAAAATGGCTGCTTCACACATCAAGCGTTCGATATCCCAAGCATGAGAGAACGGCTGAATCTCCTCGGCATTTCCAATCTAGAAGATGCGGGCCTAGAGCAGGAGCAGGAGCGAGAGGTTAGCCACGAAGTCGAGAAAGAGATCATAGTACAACGACCAAAAAAGAAGGTTCCTGCAAACCCCTCATTACACCCAGATATTCTGCACTTTATCAAAAATGGGCTCATTCCTAGACACTCTCAGGCGTTTGTCCCGCTCTTCTACTCGCTACGCTCCTTCGGTCCTCATGCGGTCCACGGGTGTCCGAGGAAACTCGTTGCATCAGCCGACTTCATAAACACACTTGAGAAGTCGGAAGCATGCGAGAGGCTGGACGATTATTTGTCTCCGGTCAACTGGATCGTTATAGGGAAAGACGGCATACGCGTTGTCCTAAGCGCATTCGAGGTCAATGAGCTTCTTCCCGAAATCCGAAAGGCTACTGAGGTTTCACTTCATGTTTACGCTCCTCGAGTCTCCAAGTATATGCGCTCTTTCTCAAGTCTTGGCTTCTATTCTCTTCCTCATCGTCCAGAGCCCGCGCAGCCACCCCTGCGATCCATCATTCAAATTTACCTTGACCTGTTCGCCGGCCAGCTCTACCTCTCGGACCACGCAGAATATGTGATGGTGTGTGCGCTGCTCGGCCTATATCGACCATCGATGGGCCTCAAGGAGCTGGAGAGCCTCCCAGTCGAGGGCGACGGATTCGTGAAGCCTGAACACAGGGGAGAGCTCTTCGAATTGCACCTAGGATACGTTGTGTGTAAATTTTCAGAGAGCCCGATTCCAATGCTACGAGATCTGATCGAGCGGCGGAGGAAGGGGATGAACTTCTTACCCACCCATGTGGGTCAGCTCCTTCATGGGGGGAACTTCACACAGAGTGATTTCTTGAAGATGGTAAGTACATGAATTCAACATGAGTTGTATATGATTCATCTGCTCACCAATGAGTTATTATAGGTTTTGTAGTCGAATAATATTTATACTTGTTTTGATAGTGAATTCCATCGTAGTTTTGAGCGAATATTTCTATTTCTCTGGGTCTGTGGTGTCCGGTTACTTGAATCACAATTTATAATTTCGAGGTTTCACCGTTTATAGTGTCGTATAGAAAAAATATTTACAAATTTCGTCAACTGTAAAAATAAAGGGAGTTTTACGAGCGAAGTGATTAATAGCCACTGCCGCTAACTAACTACCTTGATCACGAATCGTCCCCGAGGCTAATCCTCGGGTGCAGCAGCGTCGGTGCTTAACCTGATTATTGGCGCTTAAGTTGGACCTGTTGGGGAAACCTGCTTAGCTAAGCATTGACTTGGCAAAACTGTTGCCCGCCACACCCGTGCATCTATCTCAACCCGCCCATATCCAGCTACTCACACCTGTATACAATGCGCTCCGCATGCCACTATTCGCCCCATATTAATAAATAAACAGTATCATTTGGACCGCATCGGCAAGGTGGTTTGAATATTAATGGTGATACTTGCGGCAGCCGCACACTTTGTTTAAATTTGGGGGCATATAATGCACACTTTTGCCACATTGCATTTTCTCTGTAATTTCAATCTAACTTTGTAAAGTCATTTTAAATACCTGATAGATGTTACTACATATGCATACATACATAAAAACCACGTAATAATATGAGACCCATGGAATTCATGGCAGATTATCAATATCACCCCGTGACAGAGATTAGGCCGGAATGTAGAGCCATGCTTATTTCTTTTCTTAGTTCTGTTATTGTGTACTCGCAGCAACGTCTTCGACTCCCTCCTTCACTGTGCTTAGGCCTGGTCTGCTATGCCTAACCTCATAGTTCCTGATACCGCTCAGTCAGGTCCTGAGCCCCCTGGCAACATTTGCCCTCCCCGCAACCCTGTTTCGCTACCAAACAGTCCTGGCGCAACCTGTAAGCTTCTCCACCTCCATAAATTCTTGGACAGCTGCGACAGAGGTGATGCCATCACCAGGTCCTGCATTCCGTGAATCCTCAATTGTATTGCGGGCACA
>JBBBZN010000151.1:0-22374 GCA_037974915.1 Ceratobasidium theobromae | reverse complement strand
ATCTCAACCATCCTGTCCAGCAGTTGTGAAGTTTCTTCAAGGTTAGGTACAGGGAATCTTTGGATTGATGCAGGTATTTCTATGATACACACCAGCAGTGGCTCAGATGGTGTTAGGTTATAAGGGGTAGGTCTTCACAGAAGGCAGGTGCAAACCAAGAGTAAGCAGTGGCTAAGGGTTAGCTAGCTTGCAGCTAAAGGCAAAATTTTAATAACCTTAATACTTAAGTAGTAGTGGGTGGGTCTAGTCAGAGAGTCCAGCATCAGGAAAGACTGCAGGGCAAATTGGAGATGTGGTTAATTTGTGTCTAATTTGTGGCTAATTGGGCCTTATAATCACTAGGAGTTGGCTAATGGCTGGATTAGCCACCTTTTTCAAGAAAGTCAAAAGATGCATGATTTGAGCAAGTTTGTTGGTACCTTCCTTTCTGAATAAATTTCAAATTTCCATAAAAATCATTGAATTTTTATTATTTTTTCTCCATTACTTTCCCTTTTTGGTGTCTGTCAAGATATGTCCCAAATATGGTATAGTCAACTTGCAATTTGATCAATCTCCTTATCTAGCCATTGGATTTCCTTCTCCTTAGTGCCAATTGGACTATATGCTAAAAAGTACACCAAGGCATGAACTGGGGGCCTGTGATTGGCTTAATGGGTCTTGTGTTGGGGGGGACTTGAGCAGGGGTCAGGGTGTTATAAGACTGGTTAAAGGGGCAATGAACTTAAATGACTGAAACCAGTCCATAAGCAATAATGCTAGCAATGATTGCCACTTAAAACTAGCTAAATTGGTTCAGAATAGTAAATACAAGAGAATCTACTCTGTTTCTCATGGTGAAGATGGCAACCTCAAGAGGAGGGATGACACCATTCAACAGTAATAACTTTATTGGTAGCAAGGATGGCAAAGGTTAGTGTCTCTGGTATTACTCAGTGATTGCAAAGTGAGAAAAACATGCATTTTTGTAGACCCCAAATGGCCTAGGAGGCCAGATCTGATGAAAGCCTTCCAAGCTTGAAACAAATTTGCAAGTAAGAAGCTTAAGCTTGCATCAGTTGAGGACCTCAAATGCCCACAGCTGGTCATTGAGTTTGATGAAGCACTTGAGCTCAGCATTATCCAATCTGATTATTTCCAGCCTCATATGCTGTGTTGTACAATTAAGGCATATTCCACGGGCCCTTCCTCTTCCCAGGTTATATTGCCTTGACAACTGCACAAGCATCTGGCTTTTCTCCCCCCTTCTGCATTTTGTAAGTTGGATTGTAAACCTAGTTCCTGGGCTGACTCTTTCTAGATGATTCACATTGTGTATCTGAGGGTGGCAAGCTCTTATTTCCCCTGTACATGCATCTTGGTTGGGGCCAACATGCAAAGGACATTAGGGGGGTTGAGCCTGAACAGGTGGCAGAATTTGAAAACATTGCCCTGTTGGGCCAACCATCATGAGTTGATATTGTCTCACATGATTCACAAGTGTTCATTTGATTGGTCAGATGGTACTTGCTCATGAGTGGCATGGGTAAAACTGAACTTTTGTCAACTGCTGCCAAGGAATTATGCAGTAATAACATGTACACAGTCACTGAGTACCAAGCACTGGTGGTGTTGGGTGCACATTTCTGTGTTGACATCCCCCCCAGATGCTTGGATTTGAACCAGCCCAACACCAAGGCAGTTGCCAGCCAAATGCAAATCATCAACTGGGTTACCCTCACCAGGGTATCTACCTGAACTACTGCTAGTGTGCACTGCAGCCATTTGCATAAAGAGTGACAAAGACTCCCTGCACCAGACCTTGGGTGTACTCTGCAACAAAATTCTGAACCAGAGGGTTGAGACTGGGAACAGGGGCAAGTTCATTAGCAGGCTATTGCTACTTCTCACTCACCAAGGGTCTCTACTGTCAGAGTTTGACAACTTGGACTAAGGACATCCTCACAGATAAGAGAAAGAGGTGCCAGACTGCATGCCCATTCTTGTAGCTGGGTATCTTGACTCATGTTTTGGAGACATAGTCCATCCAAAGCCAAAAGAACAACTTGACAGTTGGCATCTCAATTTCATGCATTGGATAGCCATGAGCAGTCACATTTTGAATATCCAGCAACCCCTTCCCACATGAAGGTGTATGTCATTGTGTTGATCCCATAGGCTAAGCTCTAGCTTCATCAGATGGCATGACTTTCTAAACTACACTGTACTGAATGAGTGCAGCTCATGCTGTCACAATCAGCCCAAGATTGCTTCAGCAAACACAACAGAGGCTATATATGATACCATAAAGGCTAAATAGACCTACAGCCAAAACAGACACCCCCCACTATATCAGAACACCAATTCTATACAGCACTATACAGACCTCCATAGACCTCCATAGACAGGCCAAAAAGGAATGGTGTATCTGAAATGACCTAATCAGGAGAATCAGTTTCCTTACAAGGCAAGTTTACATAAGACTTATGTAATGTTACTGTGAGACAATGTCTTAAAAATTGAAGAAATTTGATTTTAAATTTGCCTAAAAGTGTCACCCAAGGCAGGACTTGAACCATGAACCCTGCATGATTAAGTAATCTTGCTTACATCAGCATGAGGGGAGGAGGAGAAACAACCCCTTAGACCACCAGGCCTTACTAACTACCTGCCACACAGGCTTAAGTCTTTAGATATTGCCTCAAAAACCCAGATTTCCAGAGGACTAGAATGCTAGGTAAAAAATTGCACAAAAAATAGATTCATATGCGAAAGATTGTACTGGATGTGTGTGATTTTGTGAGTCTATGATTGTAAATTGAATATTTTAAAAATTGAACAAGGGGAGGATCTGGAATTGCTCCATATGAGCAAGCTTAAAATTTTCAAAAAAATACTACAGGTGTTTGATATTTAATCCTGTTTTTTACACTAAAAGGAGAATACTCAATCTTTTTCAAAACTAAATTGTTCCAGGGAATGTGTGATAGTTACTCATGTACTCACTGTAAAAATATCCAAAAATCACTTTCATATGTAGAACAATGTACTGCCTCCAGGGGAATTTTTTGTAAAGCTCTACACAACAAGCTGAATAAATATAAAATTCAACATTGGAAGATCTTGTATTTTCTCCATAAATGGAAAGCCTTGAAATTTCAAATAAATCATAATTTGTGTTTTTAGAATTGATGCTAGTTTTCTATAAAAAGTCTGGCTGGGAATATGTGATTTTTGGAGAGCTGTCAAGGAATGAGTTGACTTGGCAGTTTTTCCCAAGAGGCCAGACATTGCACTTTTGACTTTTTTGTGGAAATTTAAGGCTTCCTGTAGCTTTGTGCACAGGCATTAGTCAAAATAGAGTAACCAATGCTATTCTTAGTCACTGGTGTGTGTTCTATTGAACTCAAAAAGGAAAGTCTATAGTGATCTATATAGCAGGGGGTGTCTGTGTTGTGCTATGTTTGTTTTGGCAACTATATAGCTTTGCTTGTTTTGCTGATGTTTTGCTTATTTTGGGAGCAAAACTTCATGAAAAAATATATAATTTATATGAATCAGATTGCAGAGACATTCTTCAGGTGCCTATAACTACCAAGGCTTGGATGTGTGCATGGGGGGACAGGGATAACTGGACCATAGGGTTAAATAGCTGACTAAGCCAGGCTATTCAATTCAATATTTACCCCAATGGTCCAGTTATCCGTCCCCCCATGCAAACCTAATGGACCTGAAAATGTCTCTAATCTGATTCATATAAATTATATATTTTTTCATGTTGCCCCAAAATGCAAAATGTGTCTGGAAGTTGATTTTTTGGTTGGATTACTTATACAAAAAATGATACATACAGGCATCTAGAACTTTTCTTCCTGATTCCAATGATTTAAAGCACAACCCATAAAACTTGAGTGGTGAGGAGTAATTGCAAAAATGCCCAAAAAGCTATTGGTTGTTGGGGAGTAAAAAACAGTATCATAAAGTGATAAAACTGCTTAGATTTTTGCATGGGCACCTGCAAAAGGATCCTGCAATTCCATTGATATTTTTTTAATATTTATTCATTGAGTGTTTACAGAGTGCTCCGTGAACTGCCGTCGGGCTCCAAAGGCCCGAAATTTGATGTATCAAGTGCCGATTCCAATGACTTTTGCAAACGGCTGTAAGGTGTGGGCGTGTTTATAACGCAACCTGGAAGTCCCTTGCTTGCAGGGTCAAACGAGGATTGTACATATGGGTACCACGTTGTACGCATTCATGTCAAGGACAGATGTTACAAATGACACAATACATCAAGTAAAATACAATATAACAGGCCATCGTGCATCTACCTAATTTCTGCCGAGAGCACGTCCTTTGACCTCAGCTACCTTGGCACTTGCCCGATGTGCGATGTCGTGAACCGCGTGAGACGTAGCAGTAAACGCAGCGCGGGGGTCTGGCAGCCCTGCGCGGGACTTCCAGAACTCGGCATTAGGCGAGTAGAGCTGTGGACCAATCAGAGTGTCAGGATAAATATCAAAAGTGGGGTGATTCCGAGGCCGCTACGGATGAAGCAGAGGGAATTGGGGTGTTGGGAGGGGGAATGCGACTTGCCTTGGTGTTCTGGTCTTGCCTGATATTGTTCCAAGGGGTGGGGTTGATACCACGTGCAATCAGCACCTCCTGGCTATAGACAACGGGCAGCGGGTTAGCGGCAAAAACATAAGTTGGTGGCAGAGACCCACTTGTTCTTCAAGACGTGGAAGCCAAACCAGCTGGCTCCGAACACACCTGGCATTCGACAGTCGATTGATCAATGATCATGAAATGTGAGTGCTCATATGCAACTCACCAGCACCGACGGCAGCAAAGAGAGGGGCCAAGGCGGGGTTAGAGGCAACGAATCGTGCAGCCATTATAGATAGTCGTCTCAAGCAAGAGAGAGGGAGAGTTGGGGTTGGACGTGGGGGAGGCGGGGCCCCACCTTATATACATCTGTCAACGTAAGCCCTGATGGGGACCACTTAGGTGATCAGCACTGCCACCAGTTACGACCACGTGACTTGCCCTTGACCGCGACGATATATCCATGGCCTCTACAACCCCATCTGGCACGTATGCGCACCCCTCGAAGGTGTTCACCATTCATGGAAAGGCTCTAACCCTCACAACGCGCGAGGATATAGAGCCTTATCTCAAGCAGCTACGCGAGATCAAGGATCTAGAGGAAGTCCACTTTGGTGGAAATACACTTGGCGTCGAAGCCTGCAAGGCGCTCGCAGAAGTTCTCAAGGAGGTTAACACCCTCAAGGTAAGCATTTATTTATGCCTTCTTGATGTAATCTTACCTGGCTTTAGATTGCCGACTTCCATGATATTTTTACCCGGCGCCTAATTTCCGAGATCCCTCAAGCCCTCTCTGCGATCTGCGATGCTCTCAAGGACAAGACTACACTCGTCGAGCTCAACCTATCTGACAATGCCTTTGGTGGACGGTCTGCCGAGCCGATGGTTCCTTTCCTCACCCACAATAAGCATTTTCAGGTCTTCAAGCTCAATAATAATGGTCTCGGCATTGACGGTGGCAAGATCATCGCCGGCGCCCTTCTCGCCAATGCCAGAGCGGCAAAAACAGAGGGTATCCACCCGACTCGCCTGCGTACCGTCATCTGCGGTCGTAACCGTCTCGAAAACGGATCTGCCTCAGCCTGGGCCGAAGCGTTCGCCGCACACGGTGGCCTTACCGAGGTCCGCATGCCCCAAAACGGTATCCGCATGGAGGGCATTGCAGAGATCTCCAAAGGCCTATCCAAATGTCCATCCCTCCAAATACTCGACCTTCAGGACAATACCTGCACCGAGTCGGGATCGAGAGCCGTGGCTGAGGCACTCAAGGCTTGGCCAGACCTGAGGACATTGAATTTGTCCGATTGTTTGCTTAGCCCCAAGGGAGGCATTGCGCTCGCAACTGCCCTCCGAGAGGGGAGGTGCCGGAAACTCGAGACGCTCAAAGTGCAATATGGCGAGTGGGATCATCGTGCGATCAACATTCTCGCCGAGGCCATCCAGGACAAGCTACCCGATTTGAAGACGCTCGAACTTAATGGTAATAGGGCTGACCCGGAGGATGAGTGTATCTCAAATATTCGCGATGCTCTCGAATCACATGGGAACGCCGATGCGCTCGATGAGCTTGACGATATGGAGGAGTTTGACGAAGAAGGGGCCGAGAGGGAAGAAGAGGAGGCCGAAGTCAAACGAGGAGATGCCAGCGAAGAGGAGGAAGAGAAGGGAAAGGAGAAGGGGAAAGAAAGCAAAGCTCCGAGCGAGGATCAGAAAGTAGACGATGGGGCCGACTCACTAGCAGAATTAATGGGCAAAGTGCGAATTGGAGACTAGTGGTTCCTCCCAACGATCGTAGACCAGATGTGATTACGAGACTTGAATTTAATGAGTCCGAATTTATTTTAGTTCTACAAAATTTATTCTCCTATAAACTTGCTAGGTGCCAGGAGTAGGCTCAAGTGTATAGATTGCAGGGTCGAATTCTGATTCACTGATTCTTCGCGTCCACGTGATTTCTATCAACTCTCGTTTTAACTACCGGACCATACATACAGTGATTAGAGCACAATACGTGTCGGAATTACGTCTTAAGACATCATCTATAACTTATTAGTGACATCGCTTGCTCAGCTTCACCTAGATCTCAATAATTTTGAACGGTGCGGTTTGCCTCAGTTTGTTGACGCGAGCGGTTCAATCGACCAGAGCGTGAACTCACGATCAGCCGGGCTACTATCCTTTACAGGTATGACCCTACAACAGAGGCTGTATCCTAGGCGCTCTCCTCCCAGGGATGCCTTGTCGGCAATTACACCAAACTTACTCTCTAGAACGACAACAATCGCGCAGCACTTGGACAGAGGGTAACTATAGCTATTGTAATTCTAAACACCATCAAATCTTGAGAGAGGATCCGAGCTAAGATTGATCGCGCCGCACTGAGAAGTATGAACCTTGACATGGACAAATTGCGCTGGTGTGAATCGCTGATCCCACGTCCGCCAGGATCCGAAACGGCCTCTAAATCTCTATAAATCTAGCATCCGAACGTCTGCTTGCCCACCAGTTCCAAACTTTCCCTTGATATGCGTCTTTCCCATATTTTTTCCTCTATCCTCTGTACAATCTTGGCCAGCATCATAGTAGCCAACGCCCAGAATACGGAGTGAATATCATTAACATCCTTCACTAGGATTTCCACTAATCTTGGCTTGATAGTCACAACCAACCAGCTCAGCGTGTTCCTGTTGTTAATCCTCCTCCAGGCACAAACGAGTTGGCGGACTCTATTCGCAAGCAGCAGAATGGAACTTTGCGCGCTCTCGACAAGGCACTATTGAATTCTCCCCAGTGAGTTTTAAGGTACTTGTAAAAATAGAATGCATAACCACTCCTTTTGGCAGATTTACTATTGGTTGGACCGCATTGGCTACTCAGGTTAGATACAACAGCACCGTTCCCGGAGATATTCGTGAACTACTGGTTCGTAACCAACTTTCAACTTGATACTATTCCTTATGATTGTATTTATCCCAGATACTGCGTGTCGCCGCCCTTCAAGGTGCCGCCTACGAATGGCAGTTACACGAGGCCTTGGGACGGTCCGAGGGATTGACATCTGATCAACTCAAGCTGATCCGCGACCCTGTATTCTCGCCTTATGGGTCTTCAGTTCCTGCAGCCTTCAACCTGAAGCAAATCGCGGCACTCAAGTTTACGGATGCATCGACAAAAAACTCTCATGTTTCCGACGAAGTGTGGTCTACGTTGGCGGGCCAATTCACGGATGCCCAACAGATTACAGAGCTGGCATTAACCGTCGCAATGTATAATATGGTATCACGGTTTTTACTGGCTGTGAGCGTGGATGGAGTTGCTGAGTTGCAAGTGCCATACCCCCAATGAAGGACTGATTATAGATAGGTGCGGAACATGTACTCGTCCTGCCTCTTGACTATATGCACTTGCATCATTATAATATCGTGCGCGAGAGCTTGCCTATTTAAGTAATAACCTGGCGTAGATAGTATCGACATCTGGAATCTGAGGTCTACATATAAAATTTGTGTTACTATGCATGTATGCTTGGGCGTGATAACGCTTATACCATAAATGATACAGTAACGTTGATTACTTATCGAGATAAAATTTAGGACCTATTGAGAAAGCATACCTCCCAGCAAAGGGCAGACCCACAGGCGTGGGATACTATTTAAATTTAGGCTAGGAATTTATGAAGCTCGTTCTTAGGCCTTTATCACCCGGCGAGGATGATATATACGCTGCGCCTCTATCTCAACCCCCGTGATAATAAATACTACACTTATGCCGTAAATTTCAACCGACGGATTCATTTGTTTACGAATTCCTCGACATTAGTAAGTACCCTTCTTCTGGGACCTGATCTCTCGAAAACGCCGCAGCGTACCAGAAACGTCGTTTATAGTTTGCCACCTGAAACCGAGGTATTAATGGGCACAGTCCGTGCGCCAATATAAGAGGAGCTGGGGCTCTCAACTAAGATACGAGCTTTCATATCCTTAGTCACGGACCGGATCTGAGTCTTACACAAACTACTCCCGCGATGTCGAATATGTAGGTTCGGCCATTGTTGAAAATAACACGATACACTTATACTTCATCACTAGCACCCCAGTTGATTCTCGAGTTACTATTGTCGCACCTCCTGTAGGTGTCTCAGAGGTAGCAGATGAGGTCCGTCGGCAGCAGCATGGGGAACTCCGCGAGCTGGACAAGGTCCTCCTAAACTCCGAGCCGTGAGCTCCCAAGGTCTCGCAGTTAAAATTTCAACAGCATGTTAACTATGGCTAGGTTTACTCAAGGCTGGCAAGCTATGTTCAGCCAGATTCGTTACAATAGTACCGTTCCCGGCGACATTAGAGAAATTATGGTAGAGACTATAATAACATTGATTTTCAAACTTACTCACGCAAAGCGTAGATCCTTCGGGTTGCCGCCCTTGAAGGCGCTGCATATGAATGGAGATTGCACGAGGACGTTGGACGCAAGGAAGGGCTTACAACCGAACAACTGCTTTTAATCCGGGATTCGACATTCTCGCCGCACGGTCGAAAGCCTAGCCCATTCACCGAGGCTCAACTAGCTGCGATCGCCTTTACAGATGCGTCTACAAGGAACGCACATATCCCCGACTCTATTTTCCGAGAGTTCAAGAAGCACATGAAGACTGACCGGCAAGTAGTTGAGGCGACTTTGACGGTTGCTGGGTATAACATGGTAGCTCGTACCTTGATTGCACTAAATGTGGATGGCGCGTCGGAAGATTCCGTGCCCATTCCTCAATAGCCTGTAGGACATTTGCAGGTGTATACGTAGTAATCAAACAAAATTTAACTCATAGACCGAATACATGCACGTAGGGTGTTCTCGGCGCCGGCCTATGGCTTCATTACTCGCATACTATGAGATCCATGATGACCACTTTAAGACCTTGAACTACTTACAGAGACCGTATTCAGCCATTTTTTGTAACATATACTCTAGTCTTCAAGATCACCGAGGAATTTCCTGTGCCCATATATTCCCCATTTTTTTCTCTCAGAACTATTCGAACTCTGACATACGTATTAAAGTAGTTGCTCTAGCTTTAGACCTTACTTACTAACCGAGATAGCCACCCACCCAAGATTATTGACGAGACCCATATTGATGAGTGGGTAATCTAGGTCTCGCCGGTACCACGGATCCGGACCTATGCCGGTAATTATAATTCACCAAGTAGGTCTATCCGTTATTCCGTGAATTGGTTGTAGTAATTATGTTTTTATTAACGACCATTTACCAAGTAAATCCTACAGCCAAGAATGCACTCATCAAGACCTGTTCACTATATATGTCCAATCTGCGGCCCGATGCGCATATATGTATAGAATAAGGATGTATTATGCAATGCGAAGCGATGTAAAATACACGATAGATAGCTAGGCACTAATACAGGTTCCGAACACTCACTAATATTGGCCCATTGTGAGATTCACTTCAAGAACCTCGAAAACTGAAAAGAACTTACACAATGCCCGGACTCAGCGATCTTCTTTGCGGACACTGCCTTGGCAATAGCAATCGTTCCTCCCCTCCCTTCATATTGGGGGTGCCTTTCGCCCATAACTGCACCAATATGTTAGCCAAATGCTCACACAATTGACGAGAAATTGAATGTTGCTCACTTATCGGAATAACCTTCCATTCGGGGGGATCGCTGCGGGAACGATTCGGGTCCCTAACCTCCTCAGGCTCATATACAACGTCCCGTTGGTCATATACGTTTTTGTGCCAGTTGTTTACTAAAGACGTCCATCCATTGGTCTGAGTGACCTGTGAAAACTGATGAGTGCCTATACGGCGAGTAAATGTGGTAGAGATTAGAGTCGACATGAGATCAAGAGGTTTGTGTGTTATCAAGCCACTGGGGTTCATGCGCCACTATATACCGAAGGATATAGATGGTGCAGAAAGCCTCAGCTGCGAGTCAGTAAGCCACATCTTGGTGCTTAACAGGGATGAGCAAGTGCACATCCTTGCAGTTGCAACTCCACCCGAAACGAAGCTATATCCGTCTTACAGCGAGCGACTACAATGAGTTGTGTATTGCTGCCTAGAGTCTCTTACCTGCGTGATGAAATGACATTATCAGATTAGGTTCATCAACGTTCATCAATGTTTATCAATTTCGGCACGGAAATGGTCGAATCACTTTAATGCTGTACTGTCCTGTGATGAACATCACTCCCTACCGACCAAAAAGGGCCATCTAAAAGCTGCATAACCAGTATATGACTCACTCACTAGTAATGCACGCAGGCGCAAGCTTGTCAGGAAGGTCAATCCCGGAGGCCCCGGAGGCCCCGGAAGCTCAGCAAGCGAGATACGGATCCGGAGCATTTCAATAAATGAATAAATAAACAAGAGCGAAACGAAAAGCGCTCGATGTTCGGTTGTGTCTACGGCGAGAACGATCTATATCCTCATTGCAGCATGCATCTAGTCCTAAATTTAGAGCAAAAACCTCAGTCATACCAGTGTGTTGCGCATCAGACCGGCGATAAAGTTTCAAGTAATTTCGTTCCAGCCGAGCTCATTCCTCTTATAAATCAGTACAGTAAAAAGCTCAAGACAACATGTAGCGTGAAGCATAAACGACTAATCTTAATTACAAACCGCTGCGTCATCGCTTTAGATAAAGCGCCCGTCGGTTAAGTGCGTTGTCAAGGTACAATTTTATTCAAATTCGACAACAACTAAGCTATGTGGGGATGAATTCACACAAACCAAGCGTCTATTAAAAGTTGTTGAAATCCAAGTCTAGACTGTATTCCATCCTCGGGCAAACCACTTTGAATAATAATAATCCGAAGAATAGGTATTCCACTGGGTTCATAGCTTAGGCTTTCAACCGGTGACAGAACTAGTACACATTCGGGCTACAATTACTCAATTCAAGATGGCGGAAGTAGAAAACCCAAGTACTGGCGCTAGACAGTGGCCACCGGGGACCGCACCAATAAAATCAGAGTATGTCCCATTTGCATTCTGTCCATCGCCCCGTCTTTTACTGTACTACGATTTCTCCAGGTATTTAATTGGAGACCCCTTTGCAATTCAGCGTGACGTACCAGATGATGATGCTGCTGAAGGAAGTATAAATCACCTTCCTAGAAAGAGACCCGCCGCGACGGATATCACGGACCCGCTGCCAGTGCAAAGCAGACAAAATCCCGGTGATGATGAAGAGCCGGAGGCAGTGGAGGGGCCAGCGACCAAGAAGCAGCGTATCCCCACCTCGAAGAAACGACTCGCCAAAGAGAAAAGAAAAGAACAAAAAGGAATGAACAGGGCAAGGAAATTTGCACGGGTGCAAGATGAAGTGGCGCTTTGCCACGGTGCCTCGCGTGGGGAAGAGTGTGCTGATGGAGATCGGTGAGTTAATCTGAATTCCGCGAATTGACATGCAACTATCAACCACGTTTGGCGCCTCCGTCTCAGATGCCGCTTTTCCCACGACATTTCCCACTACCTTTCGACTAGGGCATCGGATCTCACATTTCCCCCAAAGGAATCATTGTCAACTGTTGAGCCGTTCGTAACGGTTCCCGAGACATCCCCTCTGGCTGAAGCATACCCCAACCTCAATAAGACGTCATACTGTCCCAACTTCGCTTACTCTGGCAAGTGCCAGTCCGGGTTCAAATGTCGTTTCCTAGGTTCCCATGTTGAGATGCGAGGACCGGAGGCAGCACCCACTCTCAAACTAGTCAAGGACGAAGAAATGTACAAGCGAGTCAAGAACGACGTTCTAGAGTTGAACTTTCCCTCTTCCGGGCTACAAAAACAACTGAGAACGCATAAAGTAAGTTTAGGAACGTCGTAACATGTATTGTGTTAAATCATAAGAGCTAGTATTTATTTCCGGTAGCAGAGGCCTATTTAACCGAGGTTTCCCGACTGACAAGTGAAGACAAGAGAGGGTTGCCGATAGAACCACCTCTTGAGGCGCCTCGCAGAGCTGAAAATGCAGATCCCGAGGCTCAGCGCGACACACCCGACGTACCAATGCGAGCCAGCGAAAAGAGGAGGCTAAGATGGCAGGGAATGAGTTGTATGCAAATTGTATTGTGGCTCGTGGTTCCTAATACTGAGCGATTGCAATAGACCTTGCTCCTCTGACGACCGTAGGGAACCTGGTAGGTCACGGGCCGGGCTACTGCGTACGATCTACTCAAGCAACGGGGATGATAGCCATTTCGTCGATTATGTGTCTCATTCGGGGCTCAAATTACTTGCTCCGAAATGGCATTATCACAGTCTATTCTCCAGGGCTCAAACTCCGAGTGGAGTCTAGTCCGACGACACCCAAGTGAAAAGGTATTTGGTGTACAAGTAAGCCAATAATTTCATACTATATTTCTATGCCCGAAATTTAGATGAAATTATAGATCGCAGGGAGCAAGGTCCCCCAGCTTGTACGGGCCGCCGAGGTTCTTGCCAACGAGTTTGGCCCTAGAAGCGGACGAGAACAAACCCAGATAGATTTCGTCGATGTGAATTGCGGTTGTCCAATCGACTTGGTCTTTCGGACAGGTGCAGGATCAGCATGTAAACCTCTTATCCGGACGGTTTGTACATACTCACCGCCCTTTCTCCTAGTACTCGAAAATCACAATAAACTTGGGAGAATTCTTATCGGCATGTCTCGCGCCCTAGGTGAAGTACCGTTGACAATCAAGGTCCGAACGGGTGTCAAAGAGGGACGTAATACATCGCATAAACTGATACCGCGACTCTCACGATGGGGTGTAAACGCATTCTCTGTAAATTTTTCTATTCCAATCCTCGTCGTTGGCGCGCTTATATTAGTCGGATAAACTAGATCCATGGCAGGACACGACAACAACGATATTCGAAGCTCGCGGATTGGGATTATATCAAGGAATGTGTCGAGGCGTTAAGGGCTAGCACCGAGGATGACGATTGTAAGTCCGAACGGGTTCGGATCCTACACGTCAATCCAACTGATTGCTTTGAAGTGCCAACAATTCCTATTTTTGGTGGCGGTGACGTGTATTCTGCAGAGCAATACTGGACAAATGTAGAACAAACCGGAGTTGACGGGATTATGGTTGGACGGGGGGCATTGATTAAACCTTGGATATTGTAAGTGGACTGCGGCCAAACTTTTAACGATGCCTAATGCAACGATTTCCTAGCACGGAGATCGCCGAGCGTAAAGAGTGGGACATAAGCTCCCGAGAGAGGCTTGACATGATTCGTCAGTATTCTGAATATGGATTAAAGTATGTAGATTTGTTATATTACACGCTGAGAAGGACTCATAGATGGTCTAGTCACTGGGGCTCGGATACCATGGTAAGTTCCGCAGAAACGCCGGACCAAGCCCCTATCACCGGACTTACCACGAGCTTACTTGCAGGGCGTGAACAGCACCCGTCGATTTTTATGTGAGGCACTCTCATTCATGTACCGCTACGTGCCCATTGGACTTCTGGAGCGGTTACCGGGAAAAATCAATGAGCGCCCCCCTGCATATCGCGGCCGAGACGAGTTAGGTAAGAGGTATGAACCAGAAATGGGAATCCGATTTCTTATCTCTGCACCGACAGAAACGCTCTTGGCGAGTAACAAAAGCAGCGACTGGGTGAGAATCAGCGAAATGTTCCTTGGTCCTGCGCCCGAAGGGTGGTCGTTCACTCCAAAGCACAAGAGTAATGCTCAAGTCGGGGAAGAAGGAAACGGTTGAGTTGGGACTTTGGGGAATGAGTTGGGTTAATAAATGTGTAATATCAAGAGCGTCTGAGAAGTACATCTGAATTCGAACCTGATCGGATTGGGCCAGAACGACCACATGATAATTCGACCAGCCAAAACATAACCAAGCCTGTGCTGTTTTCCATCAACAATCGGATTTCCACGTGACTAAGCCGTAGCTTGGAGGGTGCATTGTGAGTGGTAGGCTGGGCGCTATGTGTTTGGGAAATTCGGGAGCGCGTCCTTTATGCAACTTGACGCGAGGGTTCTTAGTACTTTGAAGCAGGTCAAGCGAGCCAAAGCGGAGGAATTAAAAGTTCAAGTCGCGCATCCTGGGTGAGAGTCACGTGCCTCAAGGGCCATGTAGGGAGTGTCCGGTGGTTCACTGGTGCACGGGTCCCTCTGATTGCAAGCCAATCCCTCAAAGCTCTGGTTCGCCTCAACCTGCCTCCCAATTTCTCCCCCCGTCCACCACCTCCCTTCAAACTCGGGCCACTTCCGTCCTCCAAAGTGTCCTAGACGTCGCACCCAACCCATTTGATTAAGTGAGTTTGTCGAAATTAGGCAATAGGATTTATTATGTCCATATAACGTGTCTGAGGGCTGAAATTCGGGCTCTTGACGCTGTACTCGGCGGCACCCGCCACAAACCGCCCTCCGCCCTAATAGAAGTTGAACATTGACTTACGCACTCTACTTTATTATTATAGGCCTCTACCACTTGTAGTTTATAATGCCCCGCGCTGCCTCGGAAAAGACGGCCAAGAAGGGTGAGTACCATGCCGCTTCTCCCCAACGTCGCATATACACGAACATTCCTGCTGATTATTTGCTTGTTTCCATGCCCCTGTTAATCTCACTTGCTACCGGCTGCCCATTCGTTGCGTGTGCTTTGCATCGTCGTCGTCGATTTCAACTACCCTCGCCGCTATTACTACGGTTGCGACCCCACATAGCCAAACCCTCTCCGGCGCCTGCTGGACCCAAGAAGAAGTCCTCTCCTTACAATGTCTATATGAAAGCCGAATTGGCTAAACTGAAGGAGAAGCATCCCGACATGTGAGTTCCTATATGAATAAACAGTTTACGAATACTAATACCCCCTGGCAGGACGCACAAGGAACGCTTCAAGCTGGCCGCTACCTCTTGGGGAGAGGCAGCCGAGAACCCCAAGAACCAGAAGTAAATGCTCGTTGCCAGCAACCATTAATTGCTGCGGCTATCAAGCTCACCGGAGTGTTCAGATTGAGAGTCGAATTGTAACTACCTTTTGCGAGCACGATTCTTTATATTGGGTCTATTGTTTATTCATTGTCCTATGATTCTACTTGTATGTAAAGGCTTCCGATTTTGACATATAAACATCGTTCTCGAGTTGACTTGTTATCGGATCATACACAGCAATGTGGTCATATATTACAAATTTGCGTCTGTAATTACCCCTATTCTTGGAAGCTTGGGCTCTACTCTATGGATGGCCACGCCACTTGAAGACACTCGCCGCGTCTCGCAAGCTGACTAGGAGCGCGTTGCAACCGGCGTTACTGTACGCGCTTTTTGTCCATATTAGTAATTTTCAGCATCCAGTTCATCGATTGCGTCAACCGCACCTCGCTATCTTTGTTACCGAAGCATATTTGCTCTGTTTCCAACCGAACGAGATCCACCTGACTCACAAATGAGGTTACTTTGGTGGTGTCCTTGTGTTGCCCACAAGCTGGCACGCTGACATCATCTCGGTTCCACCAAGCCATGAGGTGAGACGCCTACATCATTGTCCTGACAGGTGATCCAATCTGCCAAGCCTCCGGGTCCGCATACGTATAAGTACTCCTGGGCTACGGGTCCGGATCCCCTCCGCACACAACAGATACCTGCGATACAGCAACGTCTATACCACAAGTATATCACTTTATCCCCTGTCATGGCTGAAACGAATTCTACTGGTACCTGGAGCCTAGGCGGCATCAAGGATGCACTTCTGGGTGGTGACAAAGAGAAAGTCGCTCATGGGGAGAAGCAACAGGCCACCGTTAACGCTGCCTTGCGCGAAGAGACCAAGCTGAAAGAAGAGCGTGGGGAAGACACGGGAGGATGGAGACAAAAGGTCGATCTATACTTAGCTTCATCAGTTATCTAAATGCTAATTATACGGCCTATAGATCAAAGAGATGATGGACGACGACGACTCGCTCAAGGAAGAGATCAAGAAACTCGAGACGGAATTGGCGGAAATCAAGGCCGATGAGGCCGACGATACGTGGACTGAGAAGGTAACAATCTCATGTTCTGCTCTAGTTGACTGCCCTTGCAAGGATATCGGTCGACACTCACCTTTGAGACCGTTGCGGGTTGTATGCGTGTTCAAGGCTGGACTCTTCGACAAGCTTCTCGACAAGTATCAAGGGTTCAGCCTTGAGCTCAGTTGGATAGGTTCTAATCTCGATTCCTGCGAGCGATCTTTTAATCGTATTAATAGTAGAGCTTGGGGCCTCGTTACTGTGACCTTGCAACTTGTCGTTGCTGACTTGCATCTTTCCAGCTTGCGGCTCGCTTCAACGGATCTCAAGAGGCGCACAAGGCTAGGATAATCCAAATCGAGACCAGAATTGCCGAGTTGAAGAAACAAGAGGCAGAGAAACAAGAGGGTTGGAAGGGCAAGGTCGGTATTTATTAACTATTACGGCTGATCTTTGCTACTCAAACCTGTGGTTTCATGCATAGCTAAAGGACATATTTGATGGAGAGGATGACGAAGGCAAAGAACGTATCAAGCAAGAGGTGAACAAAGAAGCTTCGTGGAGAGACAAAGTAAGTAATTACGGGTGACCTATAACTCTATTCACTCACGTGCGTTTGAAATCAACCTCGCAACGATTTCACTTCTCTCAGCTTGGTGAACACTTGTTCGGAACACCCAAGGCAGAGCCTAAGAAAGAAGAGAGCTTCTCTTTGGGAAGCAAGGCAAGCCGTGACGTATCGCTCTAGGCATGCAGCGATTGACTTTGCCTGTGACTTAGTTGAACGAGCTCGCTGGAGGGGGCAAGAAATCGGAAGAGAAGGAAGGTATGTCGCTACCAGCTTCCATATTCATCATTATTCGACCGCATTGAATAACGATATTCGTAGATAAATTGGACAAACTCGTCGACTTGTATCAAGAACATGTTTTGAAAGAAGGGCCCCAGGATAACGAGAACGCGTTTGAGCAAGCAAAGGATGAGCAGATTAGCGACGCCATTCGCTCTGGATTCAAAATGGTCACTGGGAAGGATATTCCAATGAGGGACAAGGCGCACTAAAGGCGCCATTCCTTGGAGGATTCTGGCCACAATTACGCACGCCGAGCCATGTACTATTAATATGACTGTTAAAATTTAACTTTTCTGTAACTTGAAGCATCGGTTGTATATTTAGCGAGGAGCCCCATCCGGGCAGAGTTTGGAATAATCAAACTCAAAACCATCGACACATGAGCTTACGTCATACACGCGCTTCATTCGCGCCACAGCGCGTCTCCAAGACTCCAACCTCTTAACCATCATGGCTTCTACGTCGGGCAAAGCAAAGCAGGCTGCGGAAATAGGATACGAACTTCCATGGTAATTATATATACGGGCTCCTCGGCTGGTCTAACATTCTTGAATCAGGGTAGAAAAATACCGTCCACAAACACTTGATGCAATTGTTGGGAACCAGGAAACAATCGATCGGCTCAAAGTCATCGCGCAGGATGGAAATTGTCCTCATATTATTATATCGGTATCTCTATATTCTATACTGGAAATGACCGTAGTGCGTCTGACTGTAAAGAGAATATGTAGGGACTGCCAGGGATTGGAAAGACCACAAGTATACACTGTTTAGCCCACGCAATGTTGGGCGATTCGTACAAGGAGGGTGTGCTAGAGTTGAACGCGTCAGACGAGCGGTACGTTTTGAGAGCTGGCTGGCGAATTGGATAAAACTAACTTTTACTCTTACTAGTGGTATCGACGTCGTCCGAGGAAAAATCAAGGCGTTTGCGCAGAAAAAAGTGACCCTACCTCCAGGAAGGCACAAGATCGTCATTTTGGACGAGGCAGACAGGTAGGTAATCCACCCACTTGGGACTCTTGACTTGTCCCATTGACTTACCCCACTGAAGCATGACAACTGGTGCTCAACAAGCTATGCGTCGCACAATGGAAATCTATTCTTCAACCACACGATTCGCACTTGCATGTAACCAGGCCAACAAGATCATCGAACCTATCCAGTCACGCTGTGCCGTCCTACGATACGCCAAACTTCGCGACGAAGAAATTCTGAAGCGTTTGTTGGAAGTATGTGAGATGGAGCAGGTGAAACTAGGTTCGAAGCTTTCAACTCGTGCTCAACTCATTGTTGGCCTTGGTTTAGGTAAAATATAGTGATGAAGGTCTTACGGCACTGCTTTTCACGGCTGAAGGCGATCTTCGTCAAGCGCTCAACAACTTGCAGAGTACACACGCTGGATTTGGGTTTGTCTCGGCGGAGAACGTTTTTCGAGTATGCGACCAACCTCACCCAGTCATCGTCCAGGTAAACACGCAACCCCTGGTAGTGTGTTGTGCTCTGACGCATTGGCATTGGCACTATAGGAAATGCTTCGCGCGTGCCAGAAAGGAGATATCGACGGGGCAATGACTAAACTGAATGAGTTATGGACTCAAGGTTATAGCGCAATCGATATCATTGTCACAATATTCCGCGTAACAAAAACATTCGACGAGTGCGTTGCGACTATAACCCATTTATGCAACTTTTGTACTAATAGCTTTTTAGGCTACCTGAATACTCAAAGCTCGAGTATATCAAGGAAATAGGATTGACTCATATGCGAATATTGGAAGGTGTGGGCACACTTGTGCAGCTGGGTGGATTGATGGCACGACTTTGTCGCAAGGTTCGCTCCCCCTCAAATCGTGAACCGCAACTGATGCTCTTCCTGATATATAGCACATGAAACCCGAGCTGTTCGAGGTGTAGCTGCGAATGATTCTGAGCCATCTGCACATAACTTTCTTCCTTCAGTTGCTTTTCCTAGACCCAAAGCTCATGTACATATACCACGCACGCACAATCGTTCCATAATTGTCCAGCTGCCAATCGCACATCCAAAAACCTGACAAAACATCAATGGAATTATCGGATATTATTATAATAACCCGAACAAGGGGAGAGGTGGAGAACATTTCATGTGTCCGTTTAATGAGTCCATTGGTCAGCTACATCCCAGCGCGACCGACCACTCCCAGCCACACCCCCTGCCCTATTCCCAAAAGCCCAATCTCAACATAGGGCTGTTACAGTGTGACTACTCCGCCAAGCGCGGCGCCGAGAGTGAGCAAAGAACATGCCCAGCCCATCCACCCTGCATTTGCAAAGGCCTGTGCACCATTCACAGAGTTGGCCGGTGCAGAAGTCGACGCCGCGGAGGTGATAGGAGGGGCAATAGTCTTGCTAGTATCATAGGTGAGGCCGTTGGCAGTAGCGGCAACTTGGAAGACAGAGCCAAGCCCATAATTGTAGTACTAGCGTAATTGGTTAGCGTCAAGGCTGATAATGATCGGCGACGACAAATACTCACATCGACGAGGAAGAAGGTCTGATGCTTGCCATGTGCGGCTACACAAGTTTGAGCCTCCAGACCCAGGGACCCGACGCCGCTCACGGCGTTTGTCTGGTTTAGGCTCGCCTTGTCAGGCACCAGGGTCTGTACGCCCACGACAGATGCATAGGTATACAAGAAATGGTTGGAAAGTCCCATTTTTCCATCTGCGGTGCCGTCGGTTCGGTTGAGCGTACAAGGGAATGCCGTATCCGTCACATCGTACGGGGTCTCCCAGATGTTGGAAAATTCTGTTGAAACCTTAGTCATCTGAAATTGGAAAGAATGAAAAGACCGCTCACCGTCAATCAGATACGGGGCAACGGTGAAGTCGGCGCTGTTGTCCATAAAGGTCAGGAGGCGTTTGCCAGAGTCGATCAATGTGCCGAGAGTAGGCCATTGATCTGCCGTTACAGAAGCGGTAGCGGGGGCATAGGAAATGTCGACTATCGATGCGGCCTCGTATATAGCAGCAAATGAGGAGGCAGGCTGGTTCTCAATATTAACGATGAGAATGGAGACGACCTCGTTGGGATTGCTATCTATCCAGGTCTTGACTTTCTTCAGATAATCGACGAACAGGCCGCCGTCTAACAATAACTAGATAATAGGATTACAATAAACAAAGGAGTTAATCGACAGAGTGTATGGAAAATAGACATACACATGAAGTATGGCAAAGGCGGATGGCGCCGTTTTGGAGGTGGGCTTGTACTTGCAACAAGCGGATACCATCTGTGAGTTGCTGGGTCACATCGTAGTCTTGGCTCGCCGCCACTATAATGAAAGAGACACATCAGGACATTCTATTTTACATTCTTCTGGGCCAACGCACAGTTGTTAGAGCCAACTCCGTAAGAGTTGTGTGCACCGATATAGGTTACGTTGCCATAGGTCCTAGTGCAAAGCTGCACCAAAAGTGAGCTATTTTTCTACATTTTTAGACAAAGCCAACATACCTCACTGTATCCGTTGCATACTGTGGCTCGTTTTGCCTGTGTTCGGGAGACCATCTGGGCATTGGAGGCAGGAAGTGTTGCCAAGAGAACGAGTGCGGCCTGCGCAATCCGAGATATAAACATGGTCGAGTGTTGTAGTTTGATTGGAGAAAATGGCAGTGGGGCGAGAGGGAAGGAAGAGAAGAGAGTGTGGGTAATATACGGAACTTATATATGGTCGGTGGTTGTGGATGGGAAAGAGTGACCTAAGCGCGGGTGCTGCGGGCCCTGACTCTCGATCGCCCAGACCAAACCGAAGTGCCCCCAGCTCCACTTGCTGCAGAGCATGAGCGTAATAATTACAAGACAAAGATACAGCCTCAGCATGCGATGTGATGCCAAGCGTGCACATGTGCACCCGCATTCAGCACCCCGGCAATTCCGCTTCCAACGACAAGCTGTGCATATGCTGTCGCGCTTGCCCCTCCAGCAAACTGAACTCGTCCACGCGCCTCGCGCTAATAGAGCCAACAGCTACTAAAAGAGTCTCGCTTGGCAACGGTGCCGGATTCGTAACAAATTTAGCTAACCTTACGTACGCTTCGGCTCCCGAGCTCAAACCCGCAGTCCGGCATGTGTTTCGAGCACAAGACTATTCGGAGCATAATACATGCGTTGTATAGACTACAGCGAGTTCTCTCTTGAAGCAAGTTGCCATGTCGTACCGTCGCGTTGACGTCGTTTGGCAGTGACCCTTCTAGTTTCATTTTAGCGAGCTACAATATTAGTATAAATATTGCATACCTCCTAATTTTAGATAGCCATGATTTTTGCTATACATGTGCATGTGTATTAGCGATCGAAGTGAGGAAAACAGCAATGAGAATCGAAACTACGGCCTATATACATGTTGATAAAGCTAGATTCTCGCAGATCTCAATGGTCATTGCCGACGTCGAAGTCAGGGGAATAAAGTATTGTGACCCGGGTGTACGGATAATCTTGTAGGCTCAAGGGAGACAAAGGAGGCTTAAAAACAGGGAATTTTGACCAATGGTGGTGGTCGCCGCGGTGTTTAGGGTAAGCCTGAAACATATCAATCTTCCGACTGAGCTTGCAATTGCACTTGAATGGGCAAAATACCCACGTTGGTATCACGTCTCGAGGGTGGATTGGCTTAAAATAATTTGTTATAATACTTGCATTCAAGGCGATCAACGACGGTACATGTGCACTTAGTACTAGCACAATAAGTTGCAAGAGTTCGAGTCCCGGAGAATCAAGCTACTAGACTACGCATACTTTCCACGAATGTTTGCACTTGGCACGAGGGAACCTTTTTATGAACTCAATAGTTTAAGAGTATAGGCTAGGGTATTCATGCCTATATATGCACTCCTTTAGCTACTTTTCACACTTAATATTGATATATTTCTAAACCTTGGGCACAGTAGTCACTTACATCAGCAAAAG
>JBBBZN010000150.1:0-22447 GCA_037974915.1 Ceratobasidium theobromae | reverse complement strand
TTGTTGAGAGAGGTGATTGGTGGCGGTCACGTGCATTTCTCTAGTTTGGAAGGTGCCACTCATTCGACAAAAAAAAACCCCGAACACGTGCCGATGATCTAGACCCAAACTAAAGGTGATCGCTGATAGGTTGTTCCTTCAACCACAATGGCGACTCCACCAGCATCTCCAAAGCGAAGTGTTCGCACATATATACGCAATCAGTATGATAAACTTGTCCGATCCCACTCTCGCTCCCCATCTCAGCGGTCCATCGAGGCTTCCGGGTCGGCTGCTTCCCCAGCTTCCCCTCCGCCCAGGACAGTTGCTGGGTTTTTGGCGCCCCCATCCGACGTCCACACAGCACAATTACGCCATTCACACTCCGACTCTCAACTTTCAACGGGCCCTAATCTTGGGATGGAATCGAGCCCGGTCATTAAAATATGGACAGGACTTCGGGGTGCGTTTGAAGAACTGCGCAAGGCTGCCAAGCCGTTTCCTCTACTTGAATCTACCATCGACAGTTTGATCTCGTGTCTCGGCCTCTTGGAGGTAATCCTTGCTCTCTATTTAGCTCCGTGAATACACATTGATCGTACTTTCAACTCAGGCAGCAGCAAGGAACAGCAAAGAATATAAAGAAATTGCATCAGACCTCAAAGACCTCGGTGAATCTCTCACGCAGCGCATGAAGGACTCAAACTCGACCCGTATGTCCAGGTGTATCGAGAACGTACTCATGTAAGTGCGGTGATGGCATTGAACTCGGCATCTGATCTGCGCGCACAGGGGAATTCAACAACAGGCTACACAGATAAAGGAAAAGGAGAGCCGAGGGACTGGAAGACGATTATTTGAAGCAAGGGCAGACGAGGATGACATGATAGGGCACTACCGCAAGATCCAATCCCTATTTCGACAACTTCAAGTGAGAGCGCCGTACTTCTAGTTATAGCAGATCGTGACTAGATGATTACCAGAACGACGCAATCCTTAGCACATGGAGCGTTGCCAACGAGCTTTTAGCGGTGAGTCGCATTTATACGGGGTGTCAACAGCTCACTGTAGATGCAGAACGCTCGACTGAAAGAGCTGGGGCCAGCAAAACTCGCAAATTACAACTCGAACCTATCGATTGAGATTAGCCGGCGGACGTGCACCGAAGGTACTCGGGTGGCAATCATGGCGGAAATCGACGACTGGTCCCTCGATCCGAACGCCCCCAACTTGTACCTGATGAGTGGAATGGCTGGGACGGGCAAGACCACGATCGCATGTAGCATTGCGACCGGTCTCGAGAAGCGGAAACAACTTGCAGCGAGCTTCTTCTGTACTCGGACATCGCCCGAATGTCGAAATGCGAATCGAATCGTACCAACGATTGCATACCAGCTTGCACGGTATTCGACTCCGTTTCAATCTGCGCTTTGCGAGATTCTGGGTGAAGATCCTGATATCGGGACGAAGAACATTGTCCAACAGTTCGAGCAACTGCTGAAGGTGCCCCTACTGAGGGTGAAAGACGCGATTCCCGAGAACTTAGTGGTCGTAATCGACGCGCTGGACGAATGCGACGACAGGCGAGCTGTGAGGCTCGTGCTGGACTTGATCTTCAGACACGTATCCAATCTCCCGCTGAAATTCTTCGTCACCAGCCGACCAGAGCCCGAGATATACAGCAAGATGGTTGCCCAAACGTCAACACCTCGCACGATATTGCACCTGCATGAAATCGAAAAATCGCTTGTCCAAGCCGACATCGAACTTTACCTGAAGGAGGAGCTCAGCACCGTGACGATGACCGAGGTTGAGATTGCCGAGCTTTCAACTCGATCGGGGAATCTATTTATCTATGCAGCCACTCTCGTGCGGTATATCCAACCGTTGGATGGGTCTGTCGACCCACAGCGGAGGCTGAAGTCTGCGCTGGCAATCAAATCTGAGTCAACAAATCAATATGCAGAGGTGGACGCATTGTATGGGGCGGTGGTGAAAGCAGCCCTAGAACGGAAGGGATTAGACTCGGAAGAAGCTTCGGATGTACGGGCGGTGCTGTGGGCAGTATTATGCGCTCAAGAACCAATCGGGGTAGATACAGTTGAAGCACTATCGGGGGTTGATGATACCACCCGAACTGTATCGGCCCTGCAACCTCTACGGTCGGTTGTGCATCTATCGGAGGGGAGCGGGCTGGTTTCGACATTGCATGCATCGTTCCCCGACTTTATGTTCAACAAGGACCGGTCCGGCGCATTCTTCTGCAACTCAGCCGAGTCTCATCAGTTGGTCGCAAGACGGTGCTTCGAAGTGATGAAGGGCCAATTGCGATTCAACATCTGCAACCTCGAGTCTTCATTTGTTCCGGATTCAAAGGTGGAAGACCTTGAAGGCCGAATCACGAAAGCTATCTTGCCCCCGTTGTCGTATGCCTGTCGGTACTGGGCTGATCACCTCAGCTTTACTTCAAATGCAACCCACCTATCCGGCGCGTTACAAGAGTTCCTATCAGTTCGGCTGTTATTCTGGATCGAGGTCCTCAGCATCAAACGTAAGACAATCCAAGGGTTGGGGAACCTGGTTAAGGCCAAGAAATGGCTTAGGGTGAGTCAGTTCACAATCATAATATCGAGTGTTCAACACATCAACATTGCAGATCATATCTTCGTCACCTGACCTGGCTCGATTTGTAGAGGATGCACATAACTTTCTCACAGGTTACGTTGCAAGCCCTGTTTCGCAGTTCACGCCTCACATCTACATCTCATCTCTCGCGCTTTGCCCAAGATCGAGCCTTGTGTACAAGAAATACCAGCCATGTACTTGCGGATTGATTGGGCTAGAGGGACCTGGGTTGGATCAACTAGAGACGATTGCCCTCGCAACCTGGGCGATTGGCCCACCAGCACGATCAGTTTCTTACTCGTCAGATGGGAGCAGAGTTGCATTTGGGTGCCAGGATGGGACGGTCGGAGTGCGGAATGCATACGATGGCAGTCCGATTACTGGCCCCTTCAAGGGACACAACGACGTCGTTTTGTCAGTTGCCTTTGCGCCAGACGGGACTCGATTTGTCTCTGGCTCAAATGATCGCACGATTAAAATCTGGAATGCTCAAGACGGCACACTTACCGGAGAGCCCTTCCAAGGACATACAGACGGAATCAAATCAATTGTATTCTCCTTTGATGGAAGATTAATTGCCTCGGCCTCTGCCGATGAGACTGTCCGTATCTGGAGTGCGAACGAGGGTGTCCCGGTTGCTGGACCCTTCAGTGGCCACAAAAGTGCGGCATTATCTGTAGCATTTTCACCCGACGGATTGCGACTCGTCTCTGGATCTCTTGATCGCACTATCCGGGTCTGGAACATCCGGGACGGCACACCTGCCTTTGATCCGCTCAAGGGCCATACAGGCACGGTCTGGTCTGTCGCATTTTCACCCGATGGCACACGCATTGCTTCTGGCTCCGCAGATCGCACAATTCGAATATGGAATGCACAAGATGGCTTACTCATCATTGGGCCATTGAAGGGGCATGCTGGCGATATCTACTCAGTTGCATTCTCACCCGACAGCACCCGCCTCGTTTCCAGCTCTCTTGATTTGACAATCAGAATCTGGAGTTTAGAGAATGGCAGCCTCGTTGCTGGTCCACTCGAGGGTCATATCAACACCATCCATTCTGTCGCCTTCTCACCCGATGGCACGCGAATTATCTCTAGCTCTAGTGACGGAACTATCCGGGTTTGGAATGCTGGTGTTGAAAAACCTATTCTCGATCAATTCAAAGGCCACGCTGACGGAATCACATCCATTGCACTTCCCCGCGATGGTGCTTATATCGCATCTACATCCCTCACTTCCATCTATGTCTGGGATTCACAAAATGGCTCTTGTCTCGCTGGCCCATTTGAGGGCCATACTGGCTATATTAGATCAATAGAACTCTCACCTGATGGCACACGACTTGTTTCAGGATCAGAAGATTGCACGGCCCGTGTTTGGGATGTGAAGAAAGGCATACTTCTTGCTGGCCCATTCAAAGATCACTCCAGTTCAGTAAAATGTGTCGCTTTTTCACCTAATGGCGCATATATTGCCTCGGGCGCTCTTGATCGGACCGTTCACGTTCGGAATTCATCAGACGGCACACTCATTGCTCCATTCACTGGTCATACAGATACTGTTCGGTCGGTCGCATTCTCACCTGATAGCACTCAGCTCATCTCGGGCTCGGACGACCACACCATACGACTGTGGGATATACACCATGGCACACTCGCCACTGATCCTTTTCTCGGTCACGCTGACGGGGTGATGTCCGTAGCTTTCTCGCCTTGCGGTCAATATGCTGTTTCTGGCTCAAGAGATCGCACTATTCGTGTTTGGAACGTGCAAAACAGCTCTCTTATCACTAAGCCATTCACTGGGCATACCGACATCGTATGGTCAACTGCGTTTTCCCCCAATGGTGAATGCATTGTTTCTGGCTCATATGACCGCACTGTGCGAGTCTGGCACACCCATAGTGGTGCGCTCGTGGCTGGGCCATTCTTTGGTCACGTCGATGTAGCCACGTCGGTAGCATTCTTCCCTAATGGCATGCGCATTGTCTCCGGCTCTTGGGATAGCACAATTCGCATATGGGACCTGTCCAACATTCCGGGTATTCCATCCACCTCCAAGTATCCTCCTGCCCTCCTTTCTTCAGATTTAGCTCACTCTGCCATGCCTCCTACGGGCTGGGTTGTCAAAGACGATGGATGGATCATGAACCATGACGGGGATGTGTTATTTTGGGCATCGCCTGAGGTGGTTCAACGTCTCCTTACTCCGCATTGCTCATCCATCATCAGTCGGCTCGGCACGATCGAAGTAGATATGAGTGCTGCGTTGTTTGGGGAGCGTTGGAAAAAGTGTTATGTCTCAGTCTGATGATTCCCAGTATTGCCTTGCAAAATGTCATACATATATGGATACATTCTACCACCATCTTTGAATAAATATATTTTGTCATTTATAGCCTGATCTCTGGCGGTCTAGGCACCAGGAAACCTATCAGCCTCCCTAACCTCTCTAAACAAATGCTCGAAGTTGGGAAAAATGCCGGCCCAGATGTTAATGCTACTAATGGCATGGTTGTCAACGGAGGAATGGCTGGCAAAGGACAAGCATGGAAGGACGCATTGGCGCGTGATTTGGTGAATCGCTACGTCAGCGCCGCATTCTGTGGCTGTTAAGTGAACAATTTATTAACTCATAAAACTGACTTACTGGGTACTCAACTGGGGGATCCATTCCCAGAGTATTGCAGCAACTCTCGGCCCAAGAATTCAACGTCACCAACTCGGATCCAAGTTCGACAGGCAATATGTTCGAAAAGGTATGTCAGAGAGCTGAGAACTACATCGTTCTGACATCAGCAGTTTTCGGCGCGGGATATTGGTCAGGCTGGTTCTGGCGGTGAACATACTGTTCAAGCTGGCCTTGGCTGGACAAATGGCGTTGCACCCTGGTCGGGAGCCAACCCCGGGGATGTACTCGCTAAATCAAGTTGTCCTGCCATTACCGTCCAGAACATGGCGCAGCCAAGTGGCAAGATCGAGGGAATATATGCCGGGCATTGGAAGGGGTGGTAAAGTCAATTGACTCGGTTCCTTTTAGATTGACATTTTAGATTGAATTCGGATGAATATGTTGTAGCTGGGATTTTCCTAGTCATTTCGATTTTACGAGAAAAATGTAGAAATCAACGTGCTAACGCCAATATGCCCTACAACTCCAGTGACAGATGCTTGTCCCAAGCTAACCCATCAGGATAGCCACTAGCGACACGCTAACTTAAACTCGAGCTTAAACTTGTACTCAGTGCGACCAAATGCAAGTTATCAAAGTTGGCAAAATGTGTGGGATGTCGGATGTTCCAAAGAAAACACATGACCTTGGTAGAGAATTTATCTCAAGCCTTTCCTTCAGGTAGTTGTGAGTGACCAATAAAGGTAAATCAAAGGAAAGTGACAGGTACCGGGTCATGCCACGCTTCGAATTCTACATTTACAGACTGTAACTTCACATTTCCTGTTGATATTTCATTTGCTTTAGTCCAGAGCGTACGTGTGTTATGAGTTCAATAAATATATGTACATCAATTACAATGGCGATATTATGAAAGCGGTCTATCCAGTCGCACACCCATTAGTTATCCTTCTTATTCACGATCTCATCTACTATTCTCCCAACCCAAGAATCCTCATAGACTGAACGGCCTCCCTCATCCTTGAGGACCTCGGTTTGGGTTGCAGCCCTCAGCGCTTTCGACGCCATAGCGATCAACCCCTTCACTGCCGTCTGCTCGTTCTTGAACTCTTTTTGGGCCTGCCGAGTATCAACCCGTTTTGGAGTGAATCCCTGACGATATCCCCAATTCTCTCTGATCTCCTGTTCCAGTGGTAGTAAAGGCACAAATCGATCGGGATAATTCTCGATCCAAGCACCGGCAGCAGGGGTCAACCACCCTTGCATCTTAACCGAGGGATGCATTTGTTCGTGGGTAGCTGGATCGATTGAAGGTTGCCTCATCGCTTTCCCGCCAAACTTGTAGATTCCACTCTGTGAACTGTGGGGCAACTGCGTTCCCCATTCGGCTACCGGTCGGGGGAGCGCCTTGCAATACTTGACGTCGATAGATAGTATGTCTTCTATGTTTGCCTAATGAGGTGATCATGTCAACACAAGGTAAATATTCGATGTCGGAATTCACTCACAATCATCCACATCAGCGCGATATCGGACAGGTCATGATCCTGCCATCCTCCGCCAACCTAAATCATGGAATTAATTAACCAGATCACAAGCTCGTAACGTGATGGAAGACCCACGTCAGAGTGTTGGCCAGCAAACCAGACCTACAGGGGACGTGAATAAGGCGCATATATCTATATTTCAACGTTGATTACATACTTGTTTGAGCTGCTGACCGCGTTCTTTGCCTTTCTTTGTTTGGTGGAATTTGGTTACTTGCTAAAATATCCACGTCAATACCAGTGCCCGAGCAAAGATGGAGTCATGCTTACGAAATCTTCCCGGTCTTCATTTAGTGACATCGCGTGCAAGCCTCGTTCCACGTGGGGTCCGAGTAAGTCGTCCGGGAAGTCGAATAGCTGATGCATTTTTGCAGAATTACCGGTGATTACCGTCGGTAAACCCATACCTTGGCGATCGATAAGTGAGTATTCGAGGTATATCCAGTTTAAACGCACAACTCACTTCCGACGGTGTCCCAAACGCCAACACATCTTCGCGCAGTGGGTTATTGAAATAGAAGTTTGGATGACCGGGAATACTCACTTTACAGTAAATTTATCATGGTTAAAGTCTGCTCGCCTTCTACCATCGTCGCAAATCTCTTTAAACGGGGCAAGCGCGTCGTCGCACCGCTTGTGTTCTAATAGGCACCATAAGTCTCGAGTAGTTAGCGACCGAATTCTACATACCTACAGCATCCTTCGCCTTGCATTTCTTCTGCATGGTGATAAAAATATCGGCAAACGAGTCCATGGCAGTGCGGTCCAGGATCCCGATTGAGCCCTGTACGAGGTCAGCAAAGAAAACTAGACTGTATGCGGCAAAGACCCACAATAAATCCAGCTACCATGCGTGCAGTATATGCACCTCGGGAGAAGCCGAAAAGGAAAACCTAGTCATTCGGTTAAGCGCTGACCTTTGAATTGCCACTGGTGTTTCTCACCTCATCGCCTGGGAAGTAGTTGCTGTGGGAGCGAGTCGTAATCAGGGATTCATTCACGATAGCATTACGTCTAAAACTCACTGAGCAATAAACGCATACGCCTCTTGCACTTTTTCAGCTATCAAATTAAATAAGGCACCGTCAATCATTCTGAGAAATTTTGTAAGAAGCTAACGGCATTGCCGTACGTACCTAATGATGCCCCGGTCGCCCCATCAATGAAACGCGAGTACGGATTTTGTTCACTCCCGATTCCTGATTGATAAAACACAATCTGAGGAATGGGGGGATCACTGAATGACGAGTTTCTCATTAGTGCCAAGATGAAAAAGGCTGTGTCAATGCTTACTATCGCTGGTCTTCGTGGTGTAAGCATCGAGCCAACTTTAAAACGTTTGAATACATCCACGACTGTCGCTTAATCAGCCCGTCTTGCCACGTTCCATCGCAGCACACGATAATCCGCTTCGGAGTTCTGGGTCCACGATGCGTACTTCCGTGTTCTAATGCTTTGGGCGCGCTCATCTGCCTACTAGCCGCAATTTCTGAGGCCCGTCGGAGTCGAGTGGGTGGGGCTGAGTCGGTCGAGACGAACGAGTCGGTGCCATACGAGTGCAAGGTTGTTGTGGGAGATTCGTGTACGTTGGGGATACTGCTTAATATTGGGCTTGTGTCGCCTAGCACGAGGCCGCCGACGCCCCCAAAATCGTCAAGACTGTCTTGGGGTGTTGGTTGGGTGGCGATAGAGGAGGGGTAGTGGCCGGGCATATGTGCGTAGTCGCGAGCTTGGGCGATAGTACCGTTTGCGTCGACACTGACCTCGGTCAGGACAGCAGGAGCGCCACGCGGGGTCTAATAAAGTCAGAACAAGTTCCGGGGCCACTCAGATAAAGTCTCACCCGCATCTCGGAACCGGGACTTTCAGTGCGAGTCGAGAGGTTAGTAGAGGAGCCTCCGGCCGGTGATGGCATAGTGGGAGTAAAAAAACGACAAAGTTTAAGCGACAGAACTCGCTCGGCCTGTTATTTATATGCACAGTCACCAACTAGGCTAAATGCGGCCGTGTGTCGTCATGGGTTTCACGTGATGCTCCGGGCGCTTAAAGTGGCTGCATGAGCACAAGAGCTTGGGGTTCGATCAAGAGAAGGAGATCGCATTACGGCTATACAGGCGTGCTAAGCAGTGTAACAGGGCAAATGTGTTTCCTTTGCGCACGTTTGACGTGAGTCATTTGGACTTTTCTGGATGTTCCATGGGCATATCGGCGAGCCGCCGAGCATCAAAAGCCATACGCAGTAGCTCCTCCATGTCGAGGGGACCTTTGAAGTGGTGCCGCCCAGTTGCCGCCCATGTTGTTGCCGAGACAATCTAACGTACGCCGCAGTTCAGAACTCCACATCACAACGTGGGAGAAGGAGTGGGCGCACCGTGATGATTCCGAAAACCACAATTGTATAATTCATATTAGACGGTGTGACTGGTAGTTCCGGTGGGAACAGGAAGAAGACTGTTGTGATCACGGCAAAAGCCAACCCGATAATATTTGCAATCGGTCCTCCGATGTGGCCGAGCGTGAATGTGGGGGGCGCCGGTAGATCAGGTGGATTTAGAAGGTGGCGACCACGAATGAGAAGCAGCGCCACTAAAACCATGTTCATTTTAGCAACGAAAGAATATATATGCATAGGACCCACCTGGAATGCTGTAAGATATGTTCAACGCCACAACGCTGGAGCTAAGAATAGCATTCAACGCGGAGCTGGAGCCAAGATAAATGCACCCAAAAATGACACACAACACGGTTGTTAGCACTAATGACGCCAGTGGTACTCTAAATCGGGAATTGATGCGGGCAAAGACTGGGGAGAATGGCAGGCCGTTGTCTCGAGCAAACGCGTGCGTCATTCGAGAAGCCCCAGTCATGATGCCTTGTGAGTCAGGGTGAGTCAGATCGGCGGTATGAAGAAAGGATGCATAGCTTTACCTTGTCCGGCAAATGCCATGCTGACTACAGGAAACATGAGCAGGCAGACTGCTCCTACACGACTACCGGTGGCCTGGTATATAATTTCTAGCAATGCACCAGCAGGCGAAGCTATTACAGCGTCGACATCCGTGAGGCAGAAGAGTAGAACGATCAAGAACGCAAAGCCGCTGGTAGCGCCGATTAGAACAGCCAATATCATTGCGCGCGGAGCGTGAATATGTGGAGAAGGCATCTCTTCCACAATGTGACTCACGCTGTTCCATACTGAGTGGTTATTTAGAATGGTGCAAGAATAATAACTCACGCGTCAAATCCAGTCAACCCGAACGCGCTTTGCAGCAGGCCAAGTATCCATGCAACTCCATTATTCCACCCGCTCTCGTTGATATACGTCCTAAATACGAATTGGGGACTCTGGTAGGTTGGGCTTGCACACGCTAGGCAAGTAATACTGATCACGATCACCCCAGTGATGGACCAGGTGAGGGCAGCTCGATTGATGGTGGGTAGGAGTCGTATCCCAAAGGTGTTGATCAAAAAGGATCCCATCATCCACACTTCGAATATCAAGAAGATGTGCCAACGTTGAACCTCATAATTGGGGTGAAGCAAGGCGATAATACCGGTTATCAGCGAGCCTCTATGTTCGGAAGGTAAGTAACGAAAAGCAAAATTAAGTGTGAATACAACTCACGCGAGACTTCCTGTGGTCGCGACTAGAGCCCACCAACCAGTAACGGCAAACCAACCACACACCCAAGAAATGAGTGGAGCCCACTCGGAGGGTGCCAACATTGCACTCCAATGATATGGGCCGCCCGATGTTGGATAAATATGACCTATAAAACAGAATGGAGGAAAGTTTTGAATTTAAACGAGAGACCAGACTACCAACATATTTCCGCCAAACTTGCGCTCATACAAAGTGCACCGATCGCGCTAACGACAAGGCCCCAGAGCATGGCTACCGGCCCTCCAGATGGAAGCACGATGTTGAGCGATGCAGCCATGGCAGTCCAGGACTATGTTCGATAACGTTAACGGTTGGATACTCGATGCTATTGTTCAACGACTTACATTTAGGATCGCAAATGCAAGTCCGATGATACTAAAAAATGAAAATTGTCGTTCCATTCCATGTTGCTCCGATCTACGATTACTCGAGATGCTCGGTGTCGAAGAGACTGGGACCACCGATTCACTCCCCGTTCCCTTTGAATGAGGTTTCATTGTTGGCGGTCGTCGAGGGAAGTGGATTACAGATTAGAGTCGGGAAATGGGTTTATACGGGCGCTCAGGTTAAGCGAGATAACTTATCTGGACCAAGTAACAGGACTGGAAGGCTTGGTTGTGTCATTTTTAGCACCCGCGCGCAGTGGTATGGAAATTCGAAGGTCGTCGGTTGAAATGGCTTGGCTCTCATCGCTAATTCCCGAGCATAGCCACCTGAGGCGCCGAAATGCCAAACAGTCCATAGGTCGAGGGTCAGGTTCAATGCAAATGATGGATACTCGAAATTCATGATCAAAAGATAATCCCAACTGCAGCTGACAGGTCGTAGTAGGGTGTGTTGGTATATAGGGATTTATCTCTAATATTCGAGCTCACGTCGGGATATGTAGGTATGGGGAGAAAAAACCGAAGATAGAATTTGGGGCTCGCTAGCAGTTTGTTTTGCGTGTGTGCGAGCATATACTATATACGTGAGAGCTTTACACGAATTTGGAAAATATCAACTCAAACTCATATGCATGATATTTATGTCTTATTCTTCGGCGGTAATGTGTGTCTATTTGGCCCGAGTCTCATTTTCCAATCGACAACCTCCAACGCTTACCAACTTGCAGTTCACCACGACCTCAAGCACCCAATCTCTTACGGGTGCTACTATACACCATGGTTAAATCGTTTGTTTTTCAATTAATCGCGATTCAGACTCAGTTCTATTCAGAACTGGCGCCTACAGTCGGAGAATACCTGTGAGAACCAATATGCCTCCGTCCCAAATACATATATAACTCTCGACCCCCCAAACTTGCTTCCCTGACCTTAAATCCCGCTACTACTGCTGCTAGAGGTCCACACACACACAACACTCAAACCAACTACTACTGCGAATAAATCTATCACAATGACTACTACATCCACTATATACACTCCCCTGCTCTCATCTCGCCAATATCCCCTGTCTTGTTCCGAAATTGCCCATATCCTCCTTACTGCTTTTCCCAAGCCATCCGGCGAAAATCGGTACCTCGTTTCGCTCGTGCTCCAATCGATTCACAATTACTTTGAGGAAGAAGACCAGCCGCTCATCGAGGAAAAGCATCTCGAAGCAGTCGCATGTATGTCCGACTCGCTGATGGCATTAGCCACCCGACTGGAAGTGAACCTAAAGAACGAAGCATGGACCGGAAACGGTGTGAAAGACGTTGAAATGATGTATACGCGAGTTGTCTTCAAGCTGACTGACTTTTTGCTCGATACTACTGTGAGTCGGATAATTGTTAATTATATTCCTCTATTAATATTGCAAAAAACTGACGTTGGTCCTTGGCAGGCGGGCGACCCGAGGGCCGCTGTTGTTGCTGTGCGAGCTACGCTTGAAGATGCTCGCCGTTATTTGTCTATCTCAGATACTCGAACGGTCCAGCGCGATATTGCCATCACTGCGAGCAAGTTCGGCATCTCATATGCAAAAGTCGCGACGATCGAGGATGACGAGTTAGAGATGGCAAAGGGCCCGCAAGGACCAATGATATACGAGGGGAAATTTATTAAGATGAAGTTGGGGTTCAAGTCGATTCTGAAGGGGAAGAAGTGGGGCAGGAAGGGGGCGGAGCATAGGGAGGATACGACGAGGGCGGGAGAGAAGGAGAAGGGACTTGAGGTTGGCGGAAGCCCGGTGAGTGGAGGTGTGAGTGTGAGTGAGAGTGGGGTGGACTGGGCCGAAGATGAGTGGGTGTTTGGTGACGGTAAGGTTGTGGGGTCTGATTCATTTTTGGAGATGTCTGCTCTTGTTCTGAGTTTGATGGATTTGGACCGTTCGATGCCTCGTTTGTGAACATTTGTGATACGGCTAACATATACCCGTTGGCATAGCCAGCACTGCGACCCTCAGGGTTGCTCGAAGCATACCATTTTCTGTAGACCTCAAGTGAAGACCGAAGACCTGGACCCCCTTGGATACACCGTCTTGGACTTGGGCTCCCCCTTGGACTCTTGGAATCTTGGACTTGGCTTTTGACTCTTGGCTCTCGGATCTCGGATCTCAAATCTGGCGCCCTTGTTACCACTGACTTTATTCTCCTCTCCTTCCCCTCTTCCCCACAGATTCGATTGATCATACTACCACCCAACAACACCTCTCAAAGATCACAAGGACTAATCGATTCTTCAAAGCTCCGGCTATTCTTTGGCACACTCGAGTCTGCAAACTCGTGGACCCTTCCAGGTAAGACTCATACATACGAATATATCTCACATAACACTTACACAATTAAGTCATATCCTTATTTCGAATGTCAATAAGTGCTGAATCGGCTAAAATGTATTTATACCACTCGATTCAAGGTGCTTATATACTTGTTAGTTGGGATCTTCAAGCCCCTAACTCTTCTAAGATACCTCAAGACTCAATAGCAAAACTGCCCCAACTCGAAGATTCGAATACGACCAAGCTCCTCAACCTAACGAAAACCAGACCAAGACGAAAAACAGCCAAGCACGCGGATCCTCTCTTCTTACATAACTTTGTACCACTGGCATCGGAACCCATTTGTTTCACATACAGGCACTTCCCAGATTTGGTTTGATTGTATCGACTTGTACAGTTGTGTAGTGTAGCTTAGGTTGACCAGACTCTTCAATGTACTGAATTTTTGTGCGCATTTATTGGCAATGGTGGGCTAAGAGCTGAACTAACCCAATAAAAACAAACGGTGTACACCTTGGGTTCTTTGTACTGTACTCAACAAATGATTAAGTTGTGAACACACTGTAAGACGAAATCCCACTGTGTTTAGTCATCCAGATGACAAAACATTCAGCCATAGTTTTGGCGCTTAGGGCTCGTTGAAACAACAACTCTCCCTGAGTCTCCACCATACCTAGAGCCGACATGCTAATTTGAGTCGGGTGATATAAACTTTCGATAGTTCGTTGCAGTTCTTTCGTCCAGTGTATCGATCACGACCACTAGGTTTTCGGGAATAGTGTCTTTCACTTTCAGCAGGGGCCTCCTCAGCAGATGCTCAAATTGTTGGACGATGTTTTTCACACCAATATTAGGGTCTTCACCTAGAATCTCTCAAAGTGCAGATTAGAACGGATTCGAATGCCGTGCAAGCTGGTATACGATCGTTGGTACGATTCGGTTCTCATTCTGACATTGGGCGGTGTCCTAGCACAGGAGCAGCTCGCCGTGAGTTGTTTCCGCGCCTCGAGCTGGTTCGCGAAGCTGCGTGCGACGGTAGTCCTGCCCGCCCCGGCCATTCTACTCATTGGGTACAAGTCGGGTGCGTTTCGGATCAAGTGACCAATCGTTCATTTCGGACATGATTGCAATCCGGGTGCCTTTGGTGCATGACCCATCGCCAAGTTCCATATGCTAAGGCTTGCGTCGATCTGTTAATGATCCAATTCGGGTCTATTATAATCGAAGACACGATGGTTTTACCTCAAGTCGTCGAAATAGCGACTTGATCTTGCGGTAGCACCCCACCACTTCTCTCTCGTCTGCGCTCGCTCCCAATAATCGTCTTCTAGTCCCACGGCGCCGGCTTTCCTTTTCCTTTATCAGATTCGTTTGCTATTCAATTCCCCAGTGTGCACAAATCAGGCGCTGGGTTTAATGCTATCATTGCACTCACATGACGACATCTGCGATACATCTGGACACCTGGGTCGATTTTGTCTCTATGTGCTGCGTAAGAGATTCCCCGAGGTTCTTGAGTTTTGATGTGATTTCTTCATGCTCTTTGCTATTGTTCGCTGCTGCCTAGTTCAAAATGCGATCAGGATGCACCCACTGATTTAATTACGGAGAAAATATAACCTCAGACCAAGACACGAGATCAAACAGCTAATAGCAGATTCAAGTGGGGGACATGGTCTGGCGACCTTGCGCAGTTCTTCGAACGCATTGTACACCCTTACGGCTTTCCGTACCTTTCATTACTCTATCTTTTTTGTCGCTGTTTCTGTACCAGCTTTTTTGCATCACTGCGCTGTCTCTTTCGTTCCACGCCATTGTCATAGCTTTCGCGAGCGGTTATACTTTGTATTGTAGCGCTAGCTCGTTAAATATGCATTTAAAAAAAGCCGCATCACGTGCCACCTTTTTTTTTGGATTCACGTGCCACCAATACCTTCATTTCTGCAACATTTGTCATCTGTTTGCATCTCTTGGAGCCATCTTTGGTTCATATCTTGCTCGACCCAATCACAATGTTCCCCCCAGCAACCCCACCGATCCCCACACGTCTCGTCCTCACTAGTTTTGTATGACGCCTGGATATGGTCATTTATTCAGCAGCAGATCGACGATAACACCAATTCATTATTAGCGCGCAGCACACTTGACAGTAGGTCATATCCCTGTTGGAGTACAACACAGTGAGCAAATACTACAATGTGCGAGTGCGTACTGCTGATTATCACACATGAATCCTTGGTGGCCCTGGTGCTACCCATAACCTTATAAACAGACGGCCATTCCTGGGCTTAGGATACACCAGCTAAGAGTGCTTAATAAGGCCGTTGGCAACCCCAGTTGTGTCCATTGGGTTATAGCCATAGCGTGTCCTCTAATGTCCTCGCTAAAATTGCTAACATCTGTAAGAACAACCGGAATGTTCGCCTCGCTAGACTTAGCGAATTGGCTAGCACATATCCACGTTTAGCACCTCAGCTCTTGCACTCTGCTTCCCAGTGCCCATACCTGCGCTAGCCCCCATCTTACCAAGGACGTGTGTAATCCTGACCTCCATTTTCAATCTTTTTCTCGAGTACGTTATTCGTGCATAATATATAAGCTGATAGTGACTGTACAAAGCCTCCCAAAAGGCCAAGATCCAGCGTCTTACGAAAGTCAACCTGCTCTATGCATAGAAGTCCAGTCGTGTTTATTACAGTTTGAACAAGACTTCGATTATGGCGCCATAGTTAACTCCACCCCAGATTACTCAAAATAAATCCAGATTACCAGGTCCGGAAAAATGTGATGATTTTTCTAGATGCATGATGACGGCCATCAGGAAATTGGCCAAAAACTTACAAGTGCACAGAATCCGCCGTTGGCTTTCCTAAGCGCTGGTAACGGATCGTAACACCCTTGTAATGACACCACAACACGATTGTGCTGAATTACAATATCTTATAGAAGCCAACGGTGGATTCTGAGCACTTGCAAGTTTTTGGCCAATTTCCTGATGGCAGCCTGTGTAAGGTGGTGGGTAACGAGCCAAGCGCCGGGCGCTCAGCGGACAAGTCAAAACAGCGACATCCGGATTTGTTTTAATTTTTAGCCCAATCTAAAGCATTCCGAGCCTCTGGAGGGATACGGTAATTCGCAAGGCTACGAGTTGGACGAGGATGTTACTGTCGATTCATATTTACTTAGTTAATTTTATAATTAGGTATGGGTGCAACTCATTAGACAGCTGACATCCGAACACGTGCCAATGGTCTGGACCCATGAATCCTAGCTCAAAATGATCGCTGGTGGGTTGTTCCTTTCGACTACCATGGCGACTCCGCCAGCATCTCCGAAGCCAAAGCGAGGAGTGCGCAGATACATACGCGATCAGTATGATAAACTTGTTCGGTCACACTCTCGGTCTCCATCTGAGCAGTCAATCGAAGCTTTCGGACCGGGCGCTTCCCCAGCTTCCCCTTCATCCAGGATCATTGGCGGCTTACTGGCGCCACCATCCGACACCCAGTCAGCGCAATTACCTCGTTCTCACTCCGATTCTCAACTCTCAACAGGCCCTAATCTTGAAACGGAATCGAGCCCGATGGCTACGATCTGGACAGGACTTCGAAGTGCCTTTGAGGAGCTGCGCAAGGCTGCTAGACCATTTCCCCCACTTGAATCCGCCATCGGCAGTTTGATCCCGTGTCTTTCTCTCTTGGAGGTAAATTTCCACCAGCTCTTTAGCCACGTGTTGATCACTCCATACCCAGACGGCAGCGAGAAACAAAAAAGAATACGAGAATGTCGCATCAGAACTCAAGAACTTGGGCGAATCCCTCACAGAACACATGAGACAGACGAATTCACTCCGTATGTCAAGGTGCATTGCCAACGTTGCCATGTAAGCATAGTCCTAATGATGGGCTAGGAGCTGATTCATATATGTAGGGGTATTGAACAAGAAACCAAACTCATAAACCAAAAGCGGAGCCGTGGTACTGGAAGGCGATTATTGGAAGGAAGCGCCGATGAAGAAGAGATAATGAATCACTATCGCAAGATCGAGTCACTATTCCGACGACTTCAGGTGAGGTTATCCGATCCGCCAGCGTCGATTTGACGAATGCTCACCGAATTCTTAGATCGACGCAAACTTAAGCACATGGAGTATTGCGAACGAACACTTGGCGGTACGTCAATCGGAATCATTCAGACACGTCGCCAATGCATTCCTGCAGAACACTCGACTTGAGGGCCTGGCACCGGCGAAGCTTGCAAACTATGACTCGAATCTATCGACTGAGATTAGCCGGCGGACGTGCACCGAAGGCACTCGCACGGCGATCATGTCCGAAATGAACAATTGGTCACTTGATCCGAATGCGCCCGACCTGTATCTGATGAGCGGAATGGCTGGGACTGGCAAGACCACGATCGCATACAGCTTTGCGACCCGCCTCGAGGAGCGGAAGCAACTCGCAGCGAGCTTCTTCTGTAGTCGGGCATCGCCCGAATGCCGAAATGCGAATCGAATCGTGCCAACGATCGCATACCAGCTCGCACGATATTCCATTCCATTTCAATCTGTGCTTTGCGAGATTCTAGGTGAAGATCCTGATATTGGAACAAAAAATGTGGTCAAACAATTCGAGCAACTGCTGAAGGTGCCCCTACTGAGAGTGAAGGACGCTATCCCCGAGAACCTAGTGGTCGTGATCGATGCACTAGACGAATGTGATGACAGGCGAGCTGTGAGGCTCGTGCTGGATCTGATCTTCAGACACGTACCTAATCTCCCGCTCAAGTTCTTCGCCACCAGCCGACCAGAGCCAGAGATATACAGCAAGATGGTCGCCCAAATCCCAACATCCCGCACGATATTGCATCTACATGAAATCGAAAAATCGCTTGTCCAAGCCGACATCGAACTCTACCTCAAGGAGGAGCTCAGTACCGTGACGGCGACTGAGGCTGAGATTGTGGAGCTCGCAACCCGGTCGGGGAATCTATTCATCTATGCAGCCACTCTTGTGCGATACATCCAACCATCCGATGGTTCTGTCGACCCACAGCTAAGGCTCCAGACCGCGTTGGAAATCAAGTTCGAATCAACAAACAAATATGAAGCGGTCGATGCGTTGTATGGTGCAGTGGTGAAGGCAGCCCTGGAACGGAAGGGATTGGACTCGGGAGAAGCGTCGAATGTACGGGCGGTACTGTGGGCAGTATTATGCGCTCAAGAGCCAATTGGGGTGGATACGCTTGCAGCATTATCGGGGGTTGATGATTCCACGCGAACCGTATCTGCCCTGCAACCTCTACGATCAGTTGTGCATCTATCAGAGGGGAGCAGGATAGTTTCGACATTGCACGCATCGTTTCCTGACTTTATGTTCAGCAAGGAGCGGTCTGGACCATTCTTCTGCGACCCAGCCGAGTCTCATCAGTTGGTTGCACAACGGTGTTTCGAAGTGATGAAGAGCCAATTGCGATTCAATATCTGTAATCTCGAGTCTTCGTTTGTGCCCGATTCTAAGATAGAAAACCTAGAAAGCCGAATCACGACAGCCATCTCGCCACCCTTGTCGTATGCATGTCGGTATTGGGCCGATCACCTCGGGCTTACTAAAAATTCAACTCGCCTCTCCGACATGTTACAAGAGTTTCTATCGGTTCGGCTGTTATTCTGGATCGAAGTCCTCAGCCTTAAACGCGAGACAATCCAGGGGTTGGGGATTCTGGTTAAAGCCAAGAAGTGGCTTGGAGTGAGTCGGTTCACAATCATGATGTCAAGTGTTTAACATGCCGTCATTCCAGATGATATTTTCGTCGCTTGACCTGGCTCGACTTGTAGAGGATGCACACAACTTTCTTACGAGTTATGCTGCAAACCCTGTTTCGCAATTCACCCCTCACATCTACATCTCATCCCTCGCGCTTTGCCCAAGATCGAGCCTTGTGTACAAAAAGTATCACCCATATACTCGCGGATTGATTGGGCTACAGGGACCTGGGTTGGATCAACTGGAAACAATTGCCCTCGCAACCTGGGCTATCGGTTCTGAAGTGCATTCAGTTTGTTACCCATCAGATGGGAGCAAAGTTGCGTTCGGGTGCAGAGACGGGACGGTTGGGGTGCGGAATGCATATGATGGTAGCCCGATTATCGGACCCTTCAAGGGGCACAGCGATATTGTCTGGTCTGTTGCCTTCTCCCCAGACGGGACGCGATTTGTCTCTGGCTCAGATGATTGCACGATCAAACTTTGGAATGCTCAAGATGGCACACTCGTCGGCGAGCCCTTCCAAGGCCACACGGACGGAATCAAATCTGTCGCATTCTCCTGCGATGGCTGGTTGGTTGCTTCGGGCTCTGCCGATAAGACCGTCCGTGTCTGGAGTACAAACAATGGCACCCCGGTTTCTGGACCTTTCACGGGTCACACTAACTGGGTATGGCCTGTAGCATTCTCTCCCGACGGACTGCGGATCGCCTCCGGATCTTATGATTGTACTGTTCGGGTCTGGAACATCCGGGACGGCACGCTTGTCTTTGATCCACTCAAGGGCCATACAGGCACAGTCTGGTCTGTTGCATTCTCACCCGACGGCACACGCATCGTTTCCGGCTCTTCTGACTGCACGATTCAAATATGGAATGCACAAGACGGCGTGCTTATCATTGGGCCGCTGAAGGGGCACGTTGATGAAATCTACTCGGTCACATTTTCACCCGATGGGACCCGCCTCGTTTCCAGCTCTCGAGATTACACAATTAGAATCTGGAGCTCGGAGAATGGCAACCTCGTCGCTAGCCCTCTCGAGGGTCACATCAACTACATCTGGTCTGTTGCCTTCTCACCCGACGGCACGCGAATTATCACTGGCTCCGGTGACGGAACTATCAGGGTTTGGAACGCTGGTGTTGACAAATCTATTTTCGAGCAATTTAAAAGTCACTCTGACGGAATTACTTCGATTGCACTTCCCCGCGATGGCGCCTGTATCGCATCTACATCCCTCACTTCCATATATGTCTGGGATTCACAAAACACCTCCCGCTTGGCTGGCCCATTCGAGGGTCACACTGACTATATAAGATCAATTGCGCTCTCACCCGATGCCACACGGCTTGTCTCGGGGTCAACTGATAACACGGTTCGTGTTTGGGATGTCAAGAAAAGCACCCTTCTTGCTGGCCCATTCAAAGAACACTCCGATGCCGTCGTGTCCGTCGCCTTTTCGCCTGATGGCGCATATATTGCCTCCGGCTCCATTGATCAGACCATTTGCATTCGGAATTCATCAGACGGAGCGCTCATTGCTCCTCCATTTAAAGGCCATTCAGGTGGCGTTCGGTCTGTCGCATTCTCGCCTGACGGCACTCGACTCATCTCGGGATCGAGTGATCGTACCATTCGGATGTGGGATACACGCAATGGCACACTTGCCGCCGACCCTTTTCTCGGTCACACTGACTGGGTACTGTCTGTAGCTTTCTCACCTTGTGGTCAACATGTTGTTTCTGGCTCAAAAGATCACACCATCCGTTTTTGGAATGCGCAAAGCGGCACTCCTATCAATCACCCATTCATTGGGCATACTGACGTGATCAGGTCGGTTGCGTTTTCCCCTAATGGTGAATGCATTGTCTCTGGCTCAGGGGATTACACTGTCCGTGTTTGGCACACCCATAGCGGTACACTCATGGCCGGACCATTCTTTGGTCACATCCACTTCGTCATGTCAGTTGCGTTCTTCCCTAACGGCACGCACATCGTCTCAGGCTCCTGGGATAGCACAATTCGCATCTGGGACCTGTCCAATATTCTGGGTATTCCTGCCACCTCTGGGCACCCCTCCACTCTCCCTGCTCCCGATTTTGCCAATACCTCCACGCCTCCTACTGCTTGGACTGTAACCAAGGATGGATGGATAATGAACCACGAGGGAAATGTGTTATTTTGGGCCTCGCCTGAGGTGATTCAACGTCTCATAACTCCCCATTGTTCATCTATCATTAGTCGGTTTGGCACGATTGAAGTAGATATGAGTGCTGCGTTGTTTGGGGAGCAGTGGAAAGAGTGTTATTTATCTGCTTCATATTCTTGGGTTTACTGTGCAAAATGCAATGATGTATACGCTCTATGGTTATGATTTGAAGATATGTTTATAACCTGATATTGGATCCTGCAATGCAACCTGCCATGACTATATGCTCTGGCCCCATGCAGATTGGAGTGCTTCCGTATGACTGCAAAATTAATGTGTAAGCGACCATATTCTGTGCCGCAGCGACCCTTGTGCGCGTTGCCGCATTTCTAAATGGCAGATATTGACTAAAAAATTCGTATAGTATTCGGCTATCTGCAGAGACAAACAGTGTGCTTCCGGGATGCAGCTAGGGTAGTTGCGGAAACGATGGTCGGCTGCTAATAGCGCCGAGCCTAATCCCTCTGTGATCGCTGTGTCATCTTTCAATTTTCACCTCATACGACATTCGTCACTTGTGTTTGCCCACCCAGCTCACCTCTAGATCTTGGAGCAAATCTGCTACCCATCCCGCGAGCCCCACACTTCGTCCTCGATAGATTCATATGATACTGTGGATAGTATGCCCTAATACACGGCGTCCCAGCGCTTAGAGACTGACTATTTATTTACACAGAACAAATCGACATTAACCGTTCATATGATAACAGACTAATCCTTATAGCACTATGCTCGTACAAATTTGAGTGTGATAGTAGTGATCTATAGATCACTTGTATAGAGGTTAATATACAATAAGGTCAGTACAGACTAGAAACCAGTAAGGTAGGTCTTGGTAGTGCGAGGCACTGCACTGTCATGGAGGCACTGGGGTGTCAAGACCATTGAAGCATGGAACGTAATAATGATTAGCTGAATAAAATTGAAATTTAAAGTGAATAACTGGGCAACGTGTTAAAATGATATGTAGGAATCCAGATAATTCCTTGCATACGTGTTAACTACGCTGAACACGTATTTGGTCGATGTATGCACATATAAAAGGATGAACATTGGCTCTAGAATTTATCTTTTATTTTTACTTATTTTCACGGCTTCCTTCCACTGCTATAATTGCTAAGCAAAGCTTTATATTAAGGTTTAATCCTCTTATTTACATCATAACCTTCACCGAAGGTGCGAGAAAGGCTCGCAGATCGAGCCACTTCCGTTGAAAAATAATAGTATCCTGTGAAACCCCCCTCTCAGCACAGATGGTATCCCGTCATTGACGGTGGCAGCACACACACTTCACAGGAGCTAACATACTGCTAACATTGG